>JAUJYS010002460.1:0-14769 GCA_033995665.1 Melogona broelemanni
TGAGACTGACTTTCGCTACGCGCCCCACTCGATACCGTATTTTCTGGTCGCTCATGCCGGGAATGTGTAATTTAGCCCAAGATTCGTAGATACGTATGTGTTTTCCTGTGGCAAAGCGATGCGCCATTTTAGAAGTCCTCTCAAATGGAACAGTTCTGCGCTCTATTCTTACATCTCGATCGTTGGTTGTCACAAGCCTGCGGTGTGTAGACTTTTGCTTGCGTGTATCGTAAAACTGGTCAAGATTTCAAATCGACAGTAAGTGGAATTTTTCTACCATTTAAAGTAATGATATACACTCATATTATCACGTACAAGTTATACATTATTAAATACCAATGACAATGCTTTGATAAGTAAACATTGGTGAATGGCTAAAAGTAGTTATGAAATATTTCTCTTGTTGAAGAGGATACATGTATCTACAGTTGGTTGTCTTCGGTCGTTATGTGCCACATCTGGTACGATTACAGTTACAAAGGTGTATAAAAGGGTGCAGTAATTTCGCTATCCGATCTTCAAGACATTGAGGTCGATCCACTGATGAGGCCATCCATCGGGGGACTTAATTTATTTTTCAATTGTTTACGATCGCATACTTTATTAGGTGGTGCCAATGGTTAGGCCCGGACTGGTGCGAGCAAGCAATTGAAACCGGAGGAAATTGCTTTTGTAATTTTATTGAGGGCGGGCGCGTGTCGAGGCGTCGCGGTGTGGAGGACTAGTAGGGGTGGGGATGATTGTTTCGATCGTTCTGGCCTTCCTTGTCCCCGATAAAGCCGACCTAGCAGCTCCTCCTACTCGTACGTAGCTCTACGTAGCTGTAGTGGCGCGTTCCGGTTTGACGTTCCCCCCGCGCTAAAATCGTTTTCTGATTCGCGATTTTGATTACCGAGATTTTCCGAGAGCCTGTTCGTTGTCTGTCGCATCTTCGGACCACCGTCACTGTCGCTTTTATGTGTCGTTTTATAATGCTTTCGGTCGGTCGCTAACAATGTGAGCGAGCGTCTTTAGCGGCTGCGCCCTCGTGGCGTAAATATGTACGGGGCGTACAGGGGCAATTCCTAAATGTTTTCGGCTTTCCTATGGTATTGAACCTTCCTGACGGGTCAAGTGACACGGCGAGTATAGAAAGTGTCGACACTAACACTTTGAAAAAAATTGGGCGACAGTCTTGCGAAATGTCAGACGAAAAAAATGTAACAAAGCACAAATGCTAGTTTTTTTGAGCATTCAGTTCCAAAGGTCGGCGCTTCGCCTGGCATCCTAGTAAACGAATTATCATTTTTTTTCCAAATTGTCATCACTTTTAAACGTCGTTGGCAATTATTTTTACAATTTTTGCCGTCGTCCGTTTTCATCTTTGCTGTCTGTCGAAACGGTTCTCACTTTATAAGATAGGTATTGTTCCGTCGTATCTTTCCTTGAAACTTTATGATGGTGAACATTGAAAATAACTTTTAACAGTTTTTGAAATTATTTCTTAAACGGCTGATGTAATATTAAACATTTGATTAGTTCTTTAACGCTTGATAACGTTTACACAACTGCATACCACCTTTGTACTGTGTATAAAAGATTCCTGTTATCATTAAAACATCGGATTTTATCAAAAAGTTGCCGTTTCCTTTTTCTCTTTGTTCGAGAAAAACTCTTAATTTTAGGCTATTGCAATCCAACGGCTCCTAAATACAATCAATTTAAAAATGATTATTTAACCCCTTTTTTTACTTCTCAACGATAGCTCCGTAATTAAATTTGCTACCGTAAGCTTATGATTAACTCAGGGTCTATATCACAAAATATTATGGGAAGCCTTCCGCAAGATGAGCTACGGCTTACTTTATTTTATTGATGTTTCCATGTGATCTACTAACTTTTATCTTTGCGAATAAAGTCAGATTTTTAATTTTACGCGTGATGGTTCAAATTTTTGACAATAATTAATGTGCAAGACTCACTTTAGATGAAATACCCGTTTTATATTACACCAAGGTTATGCCTCTCGTCTTAGCGTAAACATTGACATAAGTCAAAGTCTTCGGTAGAAAGATTTCTGCTTGACGAACACAAACATTTGCTTTAATTTAGCTTTGGCTGATTCTCGATATTAGTTTAGTAGATCTCTTGATTCAAAACGATGTCCGATCCGATATCGATACATCCCCATGAATGAGGTTGATCGATTTGAGTGATATTTAAGTGAAAAATCTTCCATTCTTTTCGATCGATCAGCATGATTCGCGATACTGCAATATTAAATAATTTACTAATATTTGGGGGGAAAAAACTATATTGGAATATTTTTTTAAAAGGCAAAATGGTTATTTTTCCCTTTTCCTGGCAATCGATCATGCATTTATATACACATGACATGTTAATGACATGTTAACATGTAGATGACATGACATGACATGTAGACATGTTAATCACGGCATGGAAATAAAAACGAAAACACGGGTTATTATAGTCTATGTACCGGTACGTCATATTGCTTATGTTTGCAAATCGGCGAATTTTTCGTCTTTTTCTCAATTTCGTCTAGCTCTTGCTGTTGGGGAGGTTTATGGAAATTCCCTTAATGCTCGTCGAAGCTGCACTTTCTCGTAACTTATGAAATAGACAGAGAATTATGGATGCAATTTGCGTTTGCAATGTTGTTCGGAGGAGGAGGAATAGGAGGACATAATCTGTTCGTAACCGATAAACGATGCGTCTAGCTCAATCGTCTTCGCGATACGGTGACCCTAAATTACATACAGGGTTCTGCGTGGAAGTAATGATATAATGTCTCTCTCACCGAGTATCCCACACAGTACTAGATAACGCTATGACATAGCTTAGCTCTTATGCTTTTTATTTTATCACTACCAGCAGTGGCATTTCTCACTACCAGCAGTATTTTAGAAGTTATTTTATCACTACCAGCAGTGGCTATTATCACTACCAGCAGCGGCATTTCAATCTAAATGGGCCAATAACTCAAAAGTGACAATTCAATGATTTAAATTTCACGACCTTCTCACGTTATGGCTACCAGAGGATACCACTCGTTATCAAAAGATAACTTTTCAAAGAAATTTGTTAAAATACTGAAAACTTATTGTTCAAAATTGATAACAATGAAATTGGAACAGTACCATCATTTTTTAAATTATTATTATTTGTTCATTTGTGATGAATCTTTAGTTTTTAAATGTTACGTACATTTTCTATTAATTATGTTTTATTTACAGTATTATAACAATACTCGAGTATATTTGATCAAATAACACAATGCCTTTGTTGAATAGCAAAAAATCATTCTTAGAAAAAATAGTTTGTTTTATCTTTGAATAAATAAAATAAAACAGCTACAAATGTTCATCGGAAGTTAAATTTAAGTATATAAAAAACATGCGAATGTAAATTTTAGGAAGACGCTGGGCCAGCGGGGATGTCGATGAACGAGATCACAACACAATGCGAAATGACGAACAAACAACGTTGTAGATAAACATAAATATAACATAATATAGGGGTGGATCCTGCAGTCTGGCTATTCCAGCTGCCATCCCTCTTCCCTTCCCTTCCCTGCCCCTCACATATCTCCACAGAGACACGAGGGTGCAGTAATCCGGTAGTGCACTAGGCGCTACGGTAATTTAAAAAAAAATAAATACTATTTTAATATTTGACTAATTTATGTTTAGCCCCTTTTTTAATTAATTTTTTAATTTATGTTTGTTTGTTTTTTAATTTATGTTTATTTCATTAAAATTATCGGTAAATATTTCGTACTGATAATGTACTATAAAGAACAATACGAGAATGAAATGGCGTGGTGTTCTAAAATTTAAGTTGTTGGTAGCGTAGCTTCTAGGAGGTTGTGGTTGTTTCACTTTAAAATAAAAACCACAATAGACAATTCGATAGAGTTCTCAAAAAAAAAAAAAAAGAAAGAAAAACATACGACAAAATACACGACGAAACGATAGTGCTAGCAGCAGAGATTGCATTTGTAAATCAAGTTGCGGTTGCTCATTTTTTCCCCTCTTCTCCAGAAACCCTCTCTTCCCTCCCCGCCAAAAAGGTGCCTTGAACCTTTGCATGGGGGCAAAAAGCGATGTCTTCGAGTTTATGGCGCATGCCTTTCCCCCTCCCCAAACCACCACCGTCCCAAGTCATTCTCAGAATTTATCGTCTCTCCCTCGTGAGCACTTTTGATCCGACCGTTTTCGATAAAATATATACTTCGATGCTTTCTTAAACGTCAACGTCGGCTTGGGCGGTGTGCATCCCAAACGCGGTTTTTTTTCTTCTTTTCTTGCCACACCGCACGCACGTTGAGTTTGGGCCGGCGGTTTTAATATAAAAGAATATGTTTGCGTCTTGAGAATTGTTGCGCCGAGATGCAATCGCCAAACACCCCACCCCCACCCCCCACACACACACACGCCGCCTGGCCGGGACCTGACATTTAGGTAACCAAAGCTTGTACAACATTACTTTGCCAGCATGGGTCTAGCAACTCTGTCCGTTCCTTCCCATGCGCTGTACATTGGAGAGAGAGAGATAGAGAGAACCGGCTCTCAAATGGTGTGTCCCCACTAGCGAATAAATTTCCTAAATTGAGGCTCGGAATATATTTTTTTTCGTCTTTTTTTGTTCTCCCCGAGATGCCATTTCAACGGGACCCCAACAATCGTCCGTTCTAAGCACTTCTAGAATAATCTAAACATGCGCCCATACATCGCGTTCGGGGTTTTTAAACGTTTCGAAAACGACCTAGTCTCGGTCTTTTTATTTTTTCATCTTCCTCCCCCCTCTATTTCCTCTTCTACATCCCGTATTCGTATTAACCAAATGTCCTCCTGAGGCCTCATAACCACCACGTACGTCCTCTTGGAAATATAGTTTATTCGTGCTTCTGTGTAAAACAAATCACGTGTGCACGGAGCCCTCTGCCATGCAGTGTGATCCAAGGAGGCGCGAAAGTACATGTATATATTAGAGGTCATTGCCTTACATGTATGGCGTCTTTTTCTTTTGAATCTCACTGTAGTGCTAATCGCTACAGGATTACTACACCTTGTGTCGCTATGGCGATATGTGAGGGGAAGGGAGGGGGAATGGCAGCTGGTATAACCAGGCTACCGGGGATCCACTCCTTCTGGACTCCCTAATATAAAGTCAGGGGTGACGTCAGAACCCCAAGCTCGTCGAATAAACGAGAGCCTTCGCCGGGAATCGAACCCAGGACCGTCCGTTCCGTAAGATGTTGATGGCCATACCCACTTAGCCATCGATATGACCTCTAAACCAATTAAGGCGTTTAAAAAAAAAAAATAAGGCACACTATTTTTTCAACAGTTGACACTTCCATCTATCTGTATGTTTTAATTGTTATGGAGGCTTACCAATAACAGGGCTTATTTGCTACAACACGGCGTACAAAACGGATCCTAACAAATCATACATTAACTAAAGGCTTACCAATGTTTCCGTTTCAACACACCATGGTAATTTTGACCTAACTTAGGTTGGGATCTTTAACATGTATCTGAAATCGTACAGGCCCGGGTCACGGCTTTACTTCCATTTCCCATATTCAGCGTACTCTTGATTCATGTTCCAAAGGAATATGCGAGGAGCGTATTTTTAATCTGAATGGATACAGCACATGTCTGCAGGCATCTCCATAACATAGGCCAATATGTGATGATACGTTCGATAATATGCAGGTCGCCTGCCCACTTCGACCGCTGATGGAAAGATTCAATTCTCCTGGCATCGCATATCTCTGGGATTTCCCCTCTCGCAACTTTTTTTTTTTTTAATATGAAACTGACGAGGCTCTGGAGTTATTTTCATATTACTTTTCGAAACAGATATCTAAGAGATTATTGCCTTTTTCTACTACAAGTTTACCGTAAGTTTTTTTTTTCTTCCTTAAAGCGTATATACGGAATACAGCCACAAGCACATACAGCTATATTCGGTTTCGCGGTTGTAAACATTTATTTATACAGATGCACGAGCGCTATTCAGAATCCTTTAACTTAAGTTGATATTTTCCGAGAAAAACAATTTGCGAACTAGGCCAAAGGGCGTTGACTTGTAAGCATTGTTCGTACGTAAATATTGGATCTTTCAGCGAATCACTAATTCATGTACCGGTATCTATATGCTGAAAAAACGTTGTTTCGTTAAAATTCGGTTGCTTGATTTGCTGGCAGCTTGTGTTTGAATAACAAACTGCCTAGTTATAAACACGAAATGCACATAAACCTATTAAGTCCATATAAGCCTATTAAGTCAATATACGACAAAGAAAGTGTCGCCTTATCAGATATAAAAAAAGAGAATACGAAAATCCAGGACAGGACCAGATACGAAGGCGACGAGACCTGGCGAGGCTCAGAAGCACAAAGCAAAAACAGATTAAACCAGTTAGCACTCGCACGTTGGCAACCCAGACTCGCAGACCAAGAACCTTGGGCTAAGAGTTTTTAGGAATAACATACATAGCTCTGCTGATGAACTTCTGAAATGGAACGAAATATGTATACAGAGAATGTAAGTTACAAAAAAATTAAAAAAAATTTCGAGCACTAACGTAAGGTAAGGTTTATTTCGTTCTCAAACCGACGCTGTAAATGTTCTGTAAAGGTTTAATCTGTTTTTTGCTTTGTGCTTGTGAGCCTCGCCAGCTTTCGTCGCCTTCATATCTGGTCCTGTCCTGGATTTTCGTATTCTCTTTTTTATGCCTAGTTATATATATATATAGACCTCTTCGTAGGCGAGTTGAGATTAAATGACGGGCTGGGCCACTGCCATCGACATAACGTATGTCGATGGCAGTAGCTGGGCGCCATCCAATGTTAAAGTGCCATGGTCGTGAGAAAAATCACCAATTTTTGGTTTCACCTGTATTTGTAGTTCGGGGGTATCGGGCATTTAGCTAACACGTAATCAGTGGCTATGGCGGCGGTCACGCGAAGGCCCTTGTAGTGGGGGCGTAATGCAATATTGTGAAAACAAGTTGCAAATAAATGGACGCGCCATTGTAATCCGTATTATTGCATTAGCCCGTCGCGTCTATGGCGCATTGTGATGGAACTCGTTGATGGGGGCTGGGCTCGTGCCAGTCGTTGATCGATAGCTGGATGTCACTTCACACAATGTGATTATTAATGTCTGATTGCTTACTAGCCCCACATTCCCCATACAGCTGTTTGTTCGCGCACTAGCTACGTAAAAATGTGAAATTCGCCAATCATGTTACGGGGCGCGATGAGCTCAGGGAAAGCGAATGTTAGTTATGGAACGAGAAAAAAAAGCTCAGTACATTTGAGAGTTTTTTAGCCTGCCAAAATATTGATCCATAACACACTATCTGTTGGTTTATAGCATATTTTTTTTATTCCGGATCACTGTAGTGAATAACACTACAGGAGGTTATTGTACCCCTCGCGTCGCTATGGCAATGTGTGAGGGGCACATTCCTGTACCACATGGTCGAAGAAACGAAAGACTGCGCCGGGAATCGAACCCGGGACCACCCGCTCAGTAGACTGTGACCATATCCACGGAGCCATTGGGGGCCGATATTATACTTGTTCAGGGTTGGCACTAGGTCATAAACGAAATTGAAATCAAGAAAAAAAGTATTCTAGACGTATTTCATTAAATCGTAAGAGGTATGTTCCCTATTTTATTTTCTGCTAACTATTAATAAATATTGGGTTGAGTACGGGAAAGCTCTGAACGAAAGATGAATGAGGTTTACCTTTTTTATGGTAATAACTTACTATAGGTTAATTAAATTTGATAACTGCGACAAATATGTATCTACGGTGAATTTACTAATTATGCTCTCGGAGTTATCGCAGTCATCAACCGAATACCGAAATTTTATTTTACTAATTAATATTCTTCATTTTTTTGTGCAACTTAAATTACAGCAGAAAAACGTTTGCCAAGAAACATGCATTTTACATGTGTACATCAGACGAAATGAAATAAAAATTGGCGATATATCGTTTCTAAATTTCGAATGCTTTTTGGCTCGTCCAACTTTGGTTCAATTTTTTTGCGCTGCCCTGTCGCCTCTAGACGAAACCATCCATTCTTTCAGATGGTTGGATCACAATAGCTTAAAATATTTCGGAAGGTCCATTTTCGATTAGTTTTTTCTTCCCCCTCGTCCATTTTTTTTCTCTATCTTTTTGCTCCGTTGTCCTAGAGACGATTCAAGTTTTTTCCCCCCAATCATTTCTACTACTCCCGTCTCTTCGACCCCCGACAATGACGATTGATCTAGCTCTGGCTTGACATTTCGGCTCTAATTCACTTCACCGCATGGCGTGCGACTTTTGCGGCTACGCTAATTTGCTGGAAAACTCGTTCGAAATGCGTTTTTTGTGTTCTATCCGCGAATCCTATGACGGTGTCATTACTTCTGTCTCCCGCGTTCGCATGCTTTCCTTGTCTAAATTCATTTACGGCCCCGATAATGTACGAGTCTATTTCAAATTGGTTTTATTTGAAAAAGCATTTTGAATGAATTTAAATATGGAAATACGTTTAGCGTTCGACGATTTTTAAAACCGTGCTCACGTAAAGTATTTGTTGACACATCGCATTGAACGTGATCGCGCTCTAAGTATACACTAGATGGCGCTGTTATCGTCCTTTTATGCAGGCGGCCAATTTCAGCCTTTTTTATTTTCCAGTTGCAATGACAGCTACAATGATAAATACAAGAGATAACATACTCGAACCATACTCGACATTTCATTATCCGAGTTACTAGTTTTCGCCAGTGTTCCAAAAATCACAGAAACGGGCGACCGCGGCGGGTATCGAACCCGGAATCAATACAATCCAAGTGTGACTCCTAGATGCGATGGAAATGGCTTTAACTTGCCCTGATATGGAAACGAGGGACGCTTGCGTGTCACGAATAGCAGAAAGCCCCTGGTGCATAGCTGCTCCACATAGCATTGTGCTCGAAGTGTTTGCAATAATTAAGGGACAGCATTTTCCATTTTACCAAATCCAGAACGATGAAATAGTTTTTTTTTCTCTCCATAAAACAATGAACTGTCAGGCATTCACTGACAATCCTTCCTGTATATAAAAAAATATCTTTAATACTTTATGTGCACTTTATAAATTGAAAAATTGATTAAAAAATATCCTGTGGATTAAAAGTGTCTTACTATCTAACTTTATACCGCTGATTTTATTTACGTGTAATCAGTTTTTCTCAATTTAAAATGCTCTTTCTTCTATCTGTTTATCGCATACAGTGTAACTCATCTACCTGTTTTTATTGATTCAAAATATTTTGTTGATATCTGGAAATGGTGATACATGATATATTTGTTTTTCAGTCAAGTTCAGCATGAATTATTTAAAGCAGTCCATATACCGTACATGTACTCATGTACGTGCTCGTTTTTTTTTACTTTTGTGCCCAAGCACTTGGCATGCTCGTAAATGAAAATATTCTGGGGCGAACCGGGTATTGGCAAGCAATACTAAAAGAACGACCCAAATTGTGTTGAGTCATGTATTGACCTGTATCTGTCAGTCCTTTAATGACCCGGTTGAAAGATGGATGAGGGCCTATTGAGTGACGAGGTCCCGGGTTAAAGTTTATCATTCTCAGAGGCGTCGATGGGAGGGGAGGGGGATGTACACCAGTTGAGAATTGGAGAGCGCGGGCACAAAAGAAAGAAAAAAAATGGAGGACTTTCACACATTTCGATTGATTGCTGAAATGCTTTGACGTGCAAAATATCCGATAGGCAGTGTACGCATACGAAATGGATGAAAAAAATTAAACAAACAATTCTATAATGTGCTTATACAAACTATAGAGTGTGTGAGTGTGTGACGTATGTGACTTAACATCTATTATTATGCGGTTATATTAAAACACATTAAAAAAAAGTTATTGTATCAACAACGAGTTCAAGTAAGGCGTGTTAGTAATAAAATAAATTTATCTTTAGATAGCAATTTTTTTTTGCAAAAGGCAAAATTGTAAGTGCAGAAAACAAACACCCGTTATTTACACGTGATCCACAAGGAACTGGTTAGGATGTTCAGGTCTACGATTGTTCGCTGAGCCCTTTTGTGCGATAGACAAAATGTCTTTTTTCTGAGTTTGACGTAAGACGACGTTCGGTTTTCAACAAAGAAGAATTTTTTTATGTCAATTTTCTTCATTTCATGTTTGTTTTGCAATTTTATATAAAAAATGGCGTCCGCCCACCGGGCACGGTACGGCTGCCGTCCCTATCCAAGCTGATCTCGCTCTCGCTCTCAGATAGTCAATTGAGTGGGCTCGCATCTTATCTTTCGGACAGGACTGTTTTGACGGGGCACGGAAGGGAGCGGGATCGAGTGGGTACGGCGGTTTTTACGAATATCATTGATTTCGTTAGTGGCGCACCGAAGACCGTAGCTTCGGTTTTACCTTGTCGGGCTCAGTGTCTCGCGCGCTCCGATTGACGAATTGGCCTTAAGAGGATCTCGATAAAACTGATTCTTCCGTCTGATTTATTTGCCCCAGCGAAGCTGGACTTGAAGCAGTTTTGCGTGCGTCCGCAAACGTGTGCTGCGCGCGCGTACACTCTACTAGAAAAGCCATTTTCAGACATGCCAAATTCTCTTTTTTTGAAGGAAATACTGTCAGAAATGTGAAAAAAATATTCCCGCTTCCGATAGACAGTATGTATTTTCATCGGGAAAGTCTCTATTGGTTTTGTAGTCGTATAGACGAGAGCCCGCAAATTTGATGCATGCATGCACCCGTATGCGGCGCTATGTTTTTGTTCGAAAGGGCTTGGCTTGCTTCAAAAGAGAGCCATTTTCTGCATTCTGTCATCGGAAGAGATAACATATTTTGTTTTAGCTTTCTTTTGTTGTTTTGCATTTTTATTTAATTTTGCAATATGCAAAACAATCAGCATTTACTCGTATTTAGCCAGTTTCGAACTTCCTGTGAATTTTATTTAAAAAAATTACAATTTTTTAATACTTGATCACTGTAGTGAAAATCACTACAGGGTATTCTGTTCCCTTCATGTCACTACGGCTATATGTGAGTGGCACATTTTTACCAGTACCCCAGGATCCAATAAATGGGTTCTGCTCTGTGTTTTATATTAATTTCGGAAAGGTTATTCCTTGTTTACTCGTAGATATGGACAATAACTATATGTACATTATTATGAAAATCGGGAATAATGAATCTATTTGCGACTGAAACATGTTATATTTTCTTTTTTTAATTATTATTATTATTACCCTACAAATATTGTTCGTTTTTGGTTTCGCTACTTAGCCATCATTCGATCGCTATTTCGAATTATCCATGCATTTGGGATTTTGTTACGAAATTAATTACTTTGATACCAAGTATATTTTTGGACATGAAAAATCAGCAGATGTAAATAAACCCGAATTCAACAGCTTCCCAATTTCTCCGTATGGTGGCGTTGGTATCGCGACGAATTCCAATGGTTCGCCAGATCATGTTCTCTCAAGTGACTTGTAGATGCACTTCAAGTCTGTTTCTTTGCTTTTGGACTGAATGGATGCGGCTACCATGAAGACATGAATGGTCAGCCGAGTCTATAGTGCGTCTCCTTTTCTTTTCATACGCTGCGGTTTCAATGAAAAGTACTTTTTTTACAATACAGTATATGGAAGCTAAGTACCTCTATGCATTTATCTACTTCTCCTATATAGCTTTGTTGAAGAATAAGAAGGGGAAACTAGGGTGGGGGCATACTTAGACTAGGGGGCAATGACAACTTATCGTTTCAACCTTACAAACGCCCAGCATTAAAAATAGACTATAATTCGTTCTCTGCTAAGAAGACGGCATGAATGAGATGTGGCAAGCAGTTGAATAATATTGAGACAAGTGTAGCTCCCTAATGTATAGAGACGTCCATTATTTCTTAATGGATTTTTCAACAAAACCAATTTACGTTGGGTGGTTTCACATATACTCAAAGTTAAAAAACATTTGGGCAGGCATCGTCCAACTTGGTCGTTCGCCAGCAAGAGAAAGATTAAATTTCGGTATTGATTTAAAAAACCTACTTTTAACAACTCGACATAAAGCTTCCTTCGTCAAATGTCAGCATGTTTACTTTACTATTGTGTGTTACTTATATTTTTACTGAAAATATAAGTTGTTTTTCCATTGCATTCTTCTCAGCATAACACTGCTCCTGTACCTCCTGTACTATCTGCTGAGCACGCAATCCTGTATGTTAAAACGTTAAATCTATAAATAAGAAAAAAACTTGTTTTGCTTCAGGTCCAGGATTCAGATATTTTGTAAGCCAAACTCTGGACACAAACTCCCCACAGGGCCTGTGGCGCTGAGATTCGTATTCGATTTGTATGAAGCATGGCAGCGCTACTGGCCCTGTGGAAAGTAAGATAACTACCGGTACACTTACTACCAGATTTAGGCGTGTAACAACCTCTGAATTCTATCCCTGTAGTGTCAAAACGATACCAATTAAAAAAAAAATACCTTAGGTGAATATCAAATTTAATACGGGAAGAGACAACATTTTCTCTCACTTGGCTTTATGCTTAAAACTAATTTGAGCATAAGAAAATAGTATTCCTCGTTTTTTCCTTGTCTAATGAAGCCGCTAGCAATAACCAAACACAAATATGATCTGCTAAACCATATTATACGAGTAGATGATAGGTTTGCCTCTGGCATTCAGGAAGTGATGAAAAAAACCTGCGACAGGTGGTTTTTTCCATTTACAAGCATCTGCCGAAGGTCGGCTCCACGTAGGCACGACTCCACATCTGCTTAGCGGGACGCATAAATACGAAAAGGCCATTTAATACAAGCAGTATGTTGCATATAAAATAAACGTACGTGTACGGCCTATGCTATATAAGCCATCCTGGACGAATCGATGAAGACAGAGCGAAACCATGCAGTTCCATACGGTGAATCTGGGAACAGGGGTGGTGGCTCTAGGAGGGTTGGTGGAAGAATGGGGAAGGAGAGGGGGGTCTGTCCATTCCGGGCCCACATATCCGCACGCCCCATTAATCATCTAAAAAGTTTTTGTGCGGATGTATGCGGAACCGTCTGTCATTCTTTGGAGAGGAGTCTCCGCGTGTGTATGTGTGTGGGTGGTTGTCGGACTGACAAGTCTCGCCAGAGCGTAAATAGATCGATATAAAATTGATTTTTGATAGTTGCAGATGACGGAAGATCGCCATGTACTCTGCCGTCGTCTCTCAGTTTCTCTAACCACTCTCGCCCACTTCCTCCTCCTTATCCTTCTCCCTCTCCATATCGTTTCTTCCTCTGGCAATGGCTTCTCTCCAATCGCATCCTCAGCAGTTGGCTTTCGGATTCGAGCCGTATGAGTTACCGAAGCCTGTTGCTAAATAGAGCGGACTACGTCATTTCGTCGTTTATCGTGAATGCGTAGGATTGACCGATTTTCCTCCATTTTTCTTCTTTCACCATCTCGATCTATTTTTTTCTTAGAAAAGTGATGTCTGATGTAAATCTCTGAAATCTTGGGCGTACATCTGCTTTGCTGTCTCATTCGTTGGATGTTCTTTTGTAGCTCGAACCTTTTTTCAAAGGAGATGATGCTCGTTTATTTGTTATTAGTCAATGATGGTTAGTTTTTACATGCATATTTTTTGTGAGGCAATTTCTCTGCTTAAGTTATTTTACGCAAATGTAATACAGTTAATTTACGAGGATGAAATCGAAATTAGTTGAATGTAAATTGTGTAGATATGTCAATATTTATTTATTGCCTATTATTTTTTTTTCTGTGCCTAATAGATAAATTACATTGCCGTATTAATATCTAATGTCAAAATACATGTAGCTTAGCATGACTGTATTTCGATGTTGACGGTCCAAGTTTATATACCAAGTGTCGATCTAAATTGGTCTCTGTTTACCTAAGCCACTTTTGGAAACTTAACTACTGCGTCATGTCTGGAAGTTTACGCAAACAACATAGATGCAAAAAATATCGCTCGCCTTAGTTGTTTGGCGCAAAAACAGAAAATGAAGTGTGTTTTTTTAACGTGAAATTCTCTATTTTCTCGAAACAAGGCTGTTCCCTGCGGCATACCTTGCAGTTGTTAGTAAGATTGAATCAAACTCAAACTGATGGCTTTGAAGGAGGGGTGGGGAGAAAACTCTTTCAATAAACAATAATGGAAAAATTGTTGAAGCTCACCTTTTGCTCAAACCTTCTCAGTGCCATCTGCGATAGTCTTGTCTGGTCTGCCCACAAGCGTGTCGGGGCATGTTTTCCATGTTCTCCATCCTCCTCCTCCTAAACCAGGTTAATATTGATTTTAATTTTGCTCTATTCGAAATCTCCTTGCAAATTTTCAATTTGGCTTTCCATATACTCAATTTTCCTTTTTTGTGCTTACAAACTTGTTGTTTCACTTTCCGAGAGCCTACCGATAACGCCCCCTACATTTGAACTCCCGCTACCACCCACGCCCCCACCCCTCCTCAACGGCTTCTATCACTTTACCACCACTATGGAGTTTAGGCCAAGAAGGCTTATGTTGACTGCTATTATTTACTTTTGTCTCAGTTATGTTCATTATAATTCTTTCGGTTAATGTTGGATATTACAATTGCGCTCAAATGTAATTTGGGTATACAAAAAAGAACAAGAAATCCAGGACAGGACCAGATATGAATGACGACGAGAGCTGGCGGGGCTCCAAGCATAA
>JAUJYS010002461.1:0-14769 GCA_033995665.1 Melogona broelemanni
GCACATAGTGGTTATGTGGCAACTTTGGCGACATCTAGTGAGAGAATGTGGCAATAAACACACACACACACACACACGTGCCAAACTTGGAAATATAGTATTAGATTAAAAAAAAAACTACGCGGTATTAATAAAAAGCGTGATAAACGTTTTTCGCAGCCGCCTACTATAAACATATTTTACGTCACATGACATTAGTCACGTGACATCACGTGACATACAAGCGAAAATAGCTTAAATGCAGCGAGTGGACCCGCTTGATGAACTGCGAAGTATTATTTGTTTTCTAGGAATACAACCTAACTTTTGAATTCACAAGGAAATATTCTAATTGTATGGTGTCACTTTTTTTTTAAATACCAAACTGTTCGATAATGGCGTTAAAAATTGAATTACTATCTCAATTACAATGAGCAAAGTGGGCGATGACACAGAGCGAAATGGGTACCCACCAACCTCAAAACAAACGTGTTTTATTGAGATAGAGGTATTAAATTGATGGAATTTCACCCAAATTGGCACAGCAATACCACATCGTACGGTTCGACTAATAAAACTTCCAATAACGATTCACAAGAACCGCTAAAGCAGTGGTTCAAAGTACAATCGAGCACATTTTTCAATGATGGGTTGTAATAAACACATGTCGTGGCGTGATGTCGCACGTGCATTAATCGTTGCGGGACACTGTGGAAAAATATATATAGAAAGAGCCTTGCATTTGCGGCCTCCGTGGTTATGGTCATTGACTACTAAGCGGGTGGTCTCGGGTTCGATTCCCGGCGCAGGTTTTCGTTTATTCGATTCTGTGGTCCTGGAATGTGCCCCTCATATATCGCCGCAGCGACGCTAGGGGTACAATAACCTCCTGTAGTGTTATTCACTACAGTGATTAAAAAAAATAATAATAATAATGCTAAGCGTGTGCCCGTTGCTATACTGGAACAAATATCGCGCCGAGATTTTCTGTTACGGTCTTCTTATGAAGTGATGGTAGTCTCCTTTTTTATTATTTCGGAATTTTTATGGCATTCGATATTTCTGTGAATAAAATCAGATATCTGACGGCCAATAAATACCTACAGGTACATCGGATATTTATTGATAGGCAATAGTTCGACCCCTTTTAAAATCTCGATAAGCAATCTTAAGTTGCTAGGCATTCTCCCAAAATATGTATACCTCACTTTTGAAATAGTGTCAGATTATTTTTATTTCCTGTTTGTTAGTTGTTTAGAAAATAACTTACTTTTTGACGGTCCCGTTTATGAAGCGACAACTATTTTACGCCGACATAAAATAGGGTTGCATCACGTTTTCGTAAAATTCTAATTTTTATCTACTGGTAATAATAGAACAACAAAAAACGATTCGATAAACAAATAAAAGTTGAGGAATTTCATGTTATCATTATCATCATTTTTTCATGGCCATTTTATGAATAATGGCTTGCGGACAGCTAGCGTTGCGCCAAAAATCTGCAATTACAATCGTAATTCGTTACTGAATATGGATGACGACAGTTTTACGTGATCAGTTTTTATCTGTTAGACGGCGACTGGTTCTGTTTCGCTGGTAACATTTTAAGTATTGGGTTCGTTCCTTTCCTTTCAGTTTTTACTGAAAGAACCTGGACGTTCCTAGTTCCTTATCGAAAGGAACCTGGAACTTTTTCGTTCTGTTTCCTGTTCTTCGATTAAAAATATTTTTTAAAGATTCTAAGCGGTGTGATGTTCACAAAAAAATTGTAATTAGATTCATGATAACACCAATAGGATTTATTTGCCAAATGGACGATTTGCGGACACAGATAAAATCTTTAGCAATTTCTGTTCGATGCTGCAAAATTGTTCCGCTGGGAACACACAGTTTGGAAAAGTGCAGTTGTAGAAAACTGAAAGTTATTACGAGAGGAACCATGTCCACAGAAAAGGGACCCCCGTTACAGTTCCTCAAAAAAGGGTACCTAGGCGTTCCTAAGTCCCTCAAAAAAGGAACCAGTTCCAAGGAAAGGAACTTTTCCGTTCCGGTCCTACCCAACATTGAACGTTTGTAAAACCCCATATTTCAAGGTCGACAGTTTTCAAACTTGTTTTTCGGTCGCACACAATAATGGCAAATATTCTAGGAAAACCTCTCTTAAATGAGACCGCAGCACTAGCGCTAATAGGAACTATATCTCTCCGCGATTTGCTACTTCGGTCGTTGATGGATTATTCGCAGGCCGATTTGTTCGTGTTTTGGTGTTTTTGTGGCCTTGCATAGCTGCGAGTTGCATTCTGGTGTGTGTACTGGCGACCCAATTACGTTTGTGAGCGCGACCAAAACAGAAAAATTTTCGAACTTCAGTCTTTTGACTGTTTTTTTTTTCGCGTTGACGGACTCTTAGAAATTTAGGCGTGGTTTTACGGAAATGCATTCCTTTCGTCTGTGAGTATACGATGATTTTTTTTTAAACCGCTTTAAAATTGTATTTAAATTGTACATTTAAACATTAATGGGCACAGTTACTTTTTTGTTCTTTTACATTGAGTTTGATTTATTTTTCGAGATAGGTGGACCAGCGAATTATATTATTATTTTTCGATACTACCCTAGTCCGTTATTTAATCAATTGTCTTCAGTTGTTTACTTTTGTAATTTGAGAGATTTTCCGCCTAAAGAAACTATGAAGAAAAAAAACCGGAAATGAATCTGAATCATCGAAAGTGAATATCATCACTACAGGAGATTCTGTACCCCTCCTGCTATTACTAAATCCTTTAGTTCCGCGGTAGATAGTTACTGGGAAAATTACCAGACCTGAAAAGTACTGAACACTGTACAAATATGGACTGAGATAAGATGGAAAACATGTTTATGTAATTTATTATGAAACGAAAAATCTTCTGTTTGAACAGCCCATTCATCAGTCAAGCTTGTAAATAGTTGCACAATTGTATCATCGCTGAATCGTTGCCTGGTTTCGCCAAATATCGATAATAACTGCGGACGCTGAAAAACATTCACCTACTGAGTATTCGGGCCACCATGTCGTGATTATACACCGCGAAATCGACTGAATTCTTTGCCGAAGTGATATCATGTCTCTTTGTATTTGTGTATATCCGCCTATGAATCGATCAGACAATCTTATCGCTTTTTTATTTTTTATTTAATTTCCAGGAGACAGTCGTCGTTCCTCCGCCGCCTCGTCCAAGAGCGCCGCCTCTGACACCCAACTGGAAATCGTCCCGCCGCCACCACCGCCACCCGACACCTCCTTCACCGCTCACCTCTCCTCCCTGGACCGCCGCCACTACCAGACCAAGATCGCCGCCGAGATAGACAAGGCCTTCGCCTCCATCGACTACAGCGACTCAGACGACGACGAAGAGCACTCTCCACCCCCTCCCCACCTTCCCGATCCGGTCATCACCTGGGAGTACCAGATCCCGGAAGCGCCGCCGGAATTCCGCAACGAATCCACCGCGTCCAAACTAACTGAACCGTGCCATACCACCCAGAAGGAAACCACCATTTCGAAATCAACCACCAGGAAGTCTGAATCGACCACTGTGCAGTCTGTATCGACCACCATCCAGTTTGAATCGGCCGTCCCACAATCCAAGGAGTCGACCATATCGGAACCGGAAACCACCGATATGAGGCGAGAGGAGAAAGCCGAACCGGAAGTGCCGGTGGTGCAGCGTGTCCAGCGTGGACCCTATCAGCGACCAGTGGTCAACTTCTCCATCTCCACCTACCGCAGCCGCGCCGAGGAGATCGGTTACGAGTACACCAAACCCGAGCCGACCGTACCACAGTCCCGGCCCTTACGTCGTAGCGAGAGCGCCGTCCCCGTTCAGACTCCAGTGCCCGTCACCACCACCACCACCAAACTGGCCACTCAGACCAGAACCGAAAATCCGGGACAGGCTGCATCCATAGTCAGTGCCTTTACCACCAACAATAACAATTCTACCGAGCCTGCCATGCGGAGAGCCCAGTCTGAGTTACAACTAGGCGCCACTGCCAAAATCCAGACGAAACCAGACCCGGTCACCACTAACGGAGAGCTCACCACCACCGGAAGTAAACAACCAGAGCACGCCGCCGTCCTGCAGGAGGAGTACGCCAAACTGCACCAGCAGTTCCTGCAGTGGCAGCACCAGCTCCTCCAGAACCAGACGGTCCTGCAACAACAGCAGGTTGTTCCCAGCGAGTCGTCGAACAACGACGCTCTCCGCCGCATCCAGGAGATGCAGCAGCAGTTCTCGTCGCTACCGCCCATGATCATCACCCCGTTGGCTCAAGATCCTGTGGCCGCCGCGGCACCACCACCACCTAAACAGGAACCAGTTCAATCAACCAAACCGACAGTGTCTTCGACGGATTACGTCCTGCGGTCGCTCTCCCTTCCGCGACCCAAGGCGGAAGACAAGACCAACGTGGTGGTCGAGCAGCGGGTGGACCCCGAACGAACCCTGCCCCGAGTGGGTCCTCGACCCTGGAGACCGGTTAGCGTGGCGGTGGGATCCTGGAATCACCATCGGTCCACCAACAATGGACCCGCCTCGCTGGGGATAGTTCCCGAGACGGTTGCCCCAACCATAGCCAGAACCACCGAGGAACCAGCTCCGTCGGTCACCAACAACAACACAGACAATGGCAATTCCAATCCCCCAGCCTCCATTCGTGATCGCATCTCCTCCCTGAACGTCCGAAACAATCCGGTGGATAACCGACCTCTCCTGGGACGTCCCATGTCTCAGGGTTCGTTCCCGCGGAACCCGACCGTCAAGGGGTTCGTTTTGGAGCCCCAGCCCAAATCCAAAGTCACCATCGGCAACCCCAACCCCTACGCTGCCACCAACAAGACCGTTGTGGTGTCCAACTTGGAGATCAAGGAGTCTAACCCAGGTGTGGTTCGCGTGAACATTAGTGCCAAAAACGGGCCGCAGTCGACTGCCACCACCTCCACCACCACCAATGGACAGGCTAAGAGTTCCCGGGTTGTTATCGGTGGACCGCGACCGGCCTACCAAAGCGAACCCCAGATCTCCATCATCTCCAATGGTAACGGGGAGCCGACGAGGAAAATTTCTGGTACGGTCAACGGTGGTTCGGAGCAAGGGAGGAAGTTTGTGGCGGTGGTAAACGTCGGGCAGAAGCGGCAGCAGGTGACGGGTTCGCCCCCGCCGGCCCCGCCGCCGCCACCGCCACTGATGGCGGCGCCCTCCCTGGAGAAACCGGCGAGTTCGTCTCGTGGTTCGTCGAGGCGGGCGTCTACTTCACCGAGGAGTTCGACCGGTGATGTGAGGGACGAGCTGATGGGGGCCATACGGGATTTTGGTGGACGGACTGGTTTGCGGAAGGTGAGTTTTACCCCCTGTTCAGTTTCGGTAATGCTCGAAATGGTCCCGTTGAAATAACCGTGTTGAAATGGCAGTGTTGGAGTTTGTTGCTTTTGGAAAGGAACCTGTTTCCGTTCCCCCCATGATTTTAATTATTGAGAAAAATTCATTAAACGTAAATAAAATCAGTGATATAAAGTCAGATAGATAGTTGTAAATAGTCAGGTACAGAGGATTTTAAGGGATTTTAAAGGATTTTAATTTATGTTGGATGACTTAATCAATTTCTGTTTGATGCTGTAATTTGTTGTTCGGCTGTCGATAGATTTTAAATCTCTTAGATTTTAAATTTTAGATTTTAGATTTCTTGGATTAAAAGTTGTGACAAAATGAACCTTCTACACCGAAAAGGAACCTCTGTTCCTTTTCTTTTAAATTTTAGATTTCTTGGATTAAACGTTGTTACAAAATGAACCTTCTACACCGAAAAGGAACTTCTGTTCCTTTTCCTAGGAAAAAAGTATTGTTTCGTATAACCACACTTGTTAGTTATACTGGCGCAGAACGTCGGATTACAGAATTTAGTTACCACAATCTTATTGATTTCTTACGTTTGAAGATGTACGTAAGAAATTAATAAGATTGTGGTAACTAAATCATTCCTAGCGTTCTTTCCTAAGAAAAAAAACCTTGACGTCTCTTAAGTTCCTCAAAAGAGGAACCAGTTCCTAGGATGGACCTTTTCCGTTCCCTTCTTGACCAACTCTGATGACTCCATTGACTTGTTTTCAATGAAGCCGTATTAGCAGTCTTTGCTTTTATTATTCAGTCTGTGCATCTAAGTAGTCGTAGGTAATAGTAACTTAATTGTTCATTAAATTAATATAATATCAATATTAATTGTTATAACTGTTCTTCAGTTAACAGTAATTGGAAAAAATGTTATTTCAGTATGACCACAGGCGTGTATAGGTACGAATCACTAGTCATTTAATTTTCAATTATTTAATGATAAAATAGCTGTATGTATAATAACTAGCGTAATTAATTTCGGTGTGTTCATTAGGTTGGAGGAATGAGGCAATAATTACGTAATTGTCAAATGCTTAAAAATAATTTTAAAATAAATTACTAAACTGACTGCCAAAAATGTAGATGCATCTCTTCAAAGTGAAAGTTTTGTTGATCATTTTTCCTTAACGGAATTTCAAGATTATAATTTTTTTATCTTGAGATTTTGTCAGAAATATTTCTGCACAAATATATTTAGTATAATAATAAATTGGACGGTAGTAACTACTTAAAACTGTTGGGAGTGCTAATTAATTAATTGTCAAATAATAAATTAATTGTTAATTAAAGTCTGAAAATCGAAGCATGTTTTTAATCGGTCTGTCTTTTTTTTTTCAATTGCAGGTTGACTCCTCCGAAACGAGATGGCAAACTTGGCACGGCGGGGTTTCCTAGAACGCTCAACTCCGAAGAAAATTTCCACTGGCCAAATGAATTAACTCGGCAAGAATCCCACATAAAATGAGACCAACCTGTGTCTAGATCGTCAATAATGCCGTCTCGCCCCTTTTCTTTCCTATTATATTATTGTGAGGTGCCTTAATTATAGATCCTTAGCATCCAGGGACACCAATGTTTCCAAATAGAAGAATTTAATTACTATGCAACAAGGGCGTTGACAACAATTTAGTTAGTGTGTCAACGACCCATTATAATTGAGTTCATGTTTTGATTTGTAGCGGTGATGTATTAATTGCCGTTTTCCCCTCGCCTCTTCGAAACAGGTGTTGTAATTGTCCCATGTGAATCCCTGAATTGAATGATAACTGTTGTACAGGTATTTACCCCCTCTCCCCAGATCACTAACTTTAGAGAGCAGTGAAAAACGCATCCAGTCAAAACTGACGTTCTAGCGTTTTCCTGTCCCAAAATACTAATATTTATTCTGTAATCCGGAATTTATTTCATTTTTTTTCGTCGTTGTTAATATTATAAAAGAAATCCTAATATAATTTCCTTGTAACTAACTTAATGTAACTGTACATAGACATTCACGATGAACTTTATTTAAGGGTATAAATTTCTCGAAGTATGAGATTGGAATGGATTATAATAGCAAGGAGAAGTCAACATTGAATGTTTCTTTTAATTTCTTCAGTTGTGTCTCTTATATTTTGCTGTAATCCGTTATGTTCTGCGTAAGGTTAACAATCAACGGTCAAGTGCCTTTTGTCACCCCTGAACGTGTGAATAGTTTGATTCAAATCATTCATTGGCTGATGCGTATCATAAATTGAATTGAATACTAGTATCGTTAAAATTGATTATTGTACAAAGAAAATCGTTGAGTTAGTCTCCTGAAATGTGTCAGTCAAGAATTAGTGAAACGAGTCAAGGATTCAAAGATGGTTATGTATGTGTGCCTTTGATCAACAAAAACATTTAGTTAAACGCGCTTTTTTTCGTTTATCGAATAAACGTAGCAATTGCGGCAACTATCACTTTCCTTCAAATTTATTTATATTATTTAGTAATATGTGAATTATAAATACAGTCGTTTTAGTGAGCTGATTTAAGGCGCCTTGCCTCGGTGAATTTATTTCGTGGTCACATTAAATTGAAAGAGCTTGTCAAAAGAAATGTAATTCCCATCTTATGAATTCACGGTGCATTCTCTTTAAGTTAAATGGTCTCACAAGAATCCTGTGGAATTTCTTGTCGAATAAAATTTATTTATCGACAGTGATCACTCAATCAAACCATGTCTTTGGATTTTTTTAAATATATTTGTGAACTTAGAAAGCATTGAAAATTAAGGTGCACATATAGGTCATATTAAAATTGTGGCCTCTTACATATAGTTACATTCGATGCTATGCAAAAATCTTTTTTATTTCGAAATATAGTAACACTCTTATTCATCCGCTATCTTTAAAAAAAAAATACTCTGAAAACACCTGTCCACTTCGTATATATTTTATTGTCCGAAAAATACTACTTATACCGGAACCATAAGACTTTTTTTCTATCTGTAATCAGATTGTATATGAATTTAAATTGGCGTTCCCGTGACGTTAGCATGAGCCTTTTACATTAAAAAAAATACCACATGAAGAGACTGTGAAAACATTTATATTCCGAATAAATTTTCTAGACAACTTTGTGTCTGAATTGTTCGCTGTATGTAAAACCTACGGTCCAAGATGACTCCCATATCCTCAAACCGCGATCGATGTGGATAAGACTATTAGTCATTGTGCAATAAATAAGTGAATCGCCTTTCCATTATTATTGTTATTGACCTTTCGCATACTCTTTTTATCAGACTGGTCTTTGCTGTGTCGAAAACGATTGTGTGCGCGCATTACGACGTTAGCCTGGTCAGCGACGTGACATTTTTTTAACTTGCTACTTACCAGTCCACTTGTAATTCGTTGTACAATGTAATATAAAATAATAAAATGCCCGCTTAATAACTAATTCACGTGTTTCGAGGTTTTTTGTGTTCGTTATTCGGCTAATTATAAATAGATCTCATAAGTGCAAAGTGAAGGGGATAGTTGAGTTAGAATTTTTTTTTGGTTTATTGAGACATAGAATAATTACAGGCATGTTCATTTTAAGTTTATTACAAGTTTATTAGTGTCCTAGTGCAGTATGCATTTTGTTACGAACGTTTTCTCGATATTCTATTCAAGACACGGAATAAATAACACTATCACAACTCTTAAATATTACTCTTAAAAATAAATATCACTAATTCAAATTGTAAACCAGTTATGATTTGTTAAGGCGGTATTTCACGTGGCTGGTAATCGCGGCAAATACGCTAATGGCGCGCAAATTGCAACAACGGTTTGGCGGTATTGCACGTGAGCTGCCAATGCATTCGCAGGCTACTGGCGAATAGAATTGAACATGTTCGATTTTATTAGCCGCTAATACATTCGCAGCTTACGTGCAATACCGCCAAACCGTTGTTGCAATTTGCGCGCCATTAGCGTATTCGCCGCGATTGCCAGCCACGTGAAATACCGCCTTAATTGTCTTTCACGTGCGGATTGTCTTTCAAATTCAACCGTGTCAAAGTACTGTACTTTGTACCTGAAGAGGATAGGAGCCGTTTTTTAAACTTTGATTGTACTTTCTACACCTCGGACTCATTGGAGGCGGGGATTTCAATATGGGTAAATAATGGATGAGAACGTCATTTTGCCTTTCACGACCAATAACCTTCGCAGCTGCGATTTCATTGGCTATGCAAATTTTGCCGGTACTCGCACTGTCTACGCTAGCGACAATGAAAACATTGTTCACCACAATTTTTAGATTCAATTTCGTGGAAAGGTGGTGGTGTTTTCTGGTAGTGCGCTTTTCTATTTACGCGTGTGCTTTTTTTCTGACTGGGAAAAAAATGTAAGTTTTCCGTCGTTAGTTCGCCGTCTTTATAAGGTTTTAGATTTATTTTCTTTAAAAAAATGTATCGCCCTTTGCTAATTTTTTTATCACATTCAATGCGCCTCAATGTCTTGACGCAGATTCTGTGTCCTATTCTATCGATTTTGATATTTATTTAAATATTATGTTGGGTCGTTTTGATGACACGTTTTAAGCTTAAATTTTCGGGGTGACTTCTTAATAGTCGCGCTTTGCTAATTTTTAATTCAGTTAAATGTCACGTTCAATAAACCTCCATGCCTTGGGGTAGAAATTGTTTTTCATTTAAAACTTAGCTAATATGTGCGCATATTATGGACGGTCACGTTTTATGCCACGTTTCAAGGGTAAATTTCGGCGTAAAAGGGCAAAATTCCTGACGCAATGGCTATGACGGAGACGGATATCTATACGAGTATTAAGATTCCGAGGGCTAATATGAAGTATGAACGCTATGCATGGTCACTCTCATTAGTGGTAATTGAAATTTTCAAAAAAATAAATAAAATGTGCTAGCCAGTAACAGAGGTAATGGTTTGGAATTTGTCCAATCTTTGAATTTAGTGTTCCTCTTAAGAGTTAAACAAAGACTGTATGTGCAAACCTGTTTTGAGATTAAAAATGAGATTTTCAGAAGAAAAAAATATCGAGTGTTTCGCAATTTGAAGTTACTGAATTGAGACTTTAATCTGGTAGTGACGGTTAATTTTTTTTTGCTTGTTTCATTGTGGTAAATTAAAAATTACCTACCGAATATGAATTTGTTCTTCGTATTCCATTCACCAATTTTTTTGCGTTTTTATTTTTGTATGACATTTCTGTTTCCGCTTATAGCATGCATTGATCTTTTTTTTGCCCGTTTGTTTGAAATATATAGTGTTTTTTTTAATGATGTTTCTGTTTCCGCTTATAGCATGCATTGATCTTTTTTTGCCCGTTTGTTTGAAATATTTAGTGTTTTTTTTAATGATGTTTCTGTTTCCGCCTGTTTGTTTGAAATATGTAGTGTTTATTTTTATTTTACTAGAGTTTCACATTTGTATTGCTTTCATTTTAATTGATTGTTGATGTTTTTTGCGTGTTTCTAGTTTTAAATTTGTTTCTACTATGTAGTTATGTTTAAAAAAATTGAATAAAAAATTTATACAGTGACCTTTGTACTTGCATTTTAACTTTTTGTCTGGTGGAAAGTAGTTATGTTTGAAAAAATTTATACATTGACCTTTGTAACTTTTGTCTGGTGGAAAGTTGATAGCAAATTAGTATTTTGATTGCTTTAAAATTAGGACTAATATGGACTTAAACTTACATTTTTATTTTCGAAACTTACAAAAAAAAAAAAATTCCTAAACAATTTCATAATTTTTTGAGAAAAAATGGCTTGGAAAAAGGAAAAAAAAACTGCTCTAAGTCCAACTCAAAAAAATCGGGTGTCTCTTTTCGGGTCGAACACTTTATTCATCACTAAGGCAACGGTCACATAAAAATGGCGCAACGTGGTTCTCAAAAACAGCAGCTTCCCACTTACTGTTTCAGGAGAATATTTATTTAAAAAAAAAAAAAAGAGAACCACGCTGCGCCCACAATATAAAAATAACTTAGCAAAAACTTAAACGTCTGTTTTGGCCGCACCACTCTCAACTCTCTGCGCCTGTGTTCACAGGGCGGCCACCGATCTGCAAACGCCGAGGATGGTGTCGGCCATGTCCACCCGCTGGCGCACTTTAGTCTGCGTGGCCTCGTCTAGTTTCTCCTTGTTTTTGAGGATGAAATGACGCATGAACAGACACAAGCCCACCCGGAACATGTGCAGCTTGGGCGACTTGGCGGCCGGCTTGAGGGCGGCGGTGAACTTCTCTTCGGAGGGATGGAGCAGTAGGCCCAGCAGGGTCTGACGCAGGAACCGGACCAGGTTCTTCTCCATCTCGGCGAACTGGATGACCTGTCGGGGGAACGGGAGATACGGCAATATTAGTTGCTGAAGGCTGGCCTAGATATTTTTGTCAATCACTGCAATGAACGGCATTAAAGGTGAATCTGTACCCAGTAATAAATTGGAACGTTGGAACCTTTTCGTTTCTTTTTTTGAAAAACTCTAAACGATTTAAGACATTACTTTCGATACAAATGAAAATGGCAACACGCTCGATGAAACTGCTTACGATTATTTGTATCTATGACTAAAATGGCGTAAACCTTTTTTTAATTCACAAAGAATCAATCGGGAGAATACTGTTGTTTGTCATCTAATTTTTTTACCACAGAAAATTTTAAACAAAAATTTTTAGACACAATTTGATAGTTTTAAAATCGATTTGTTTGCCCACTTAACAGTTCGCAGAGAGCGGCGCAAAATTCTTTCATCATTGAGCGATTCAAAAAAATTATGACTGAATAGTTGTCTTACCTTCAGCACTGCAACGGCTAACGCTCCGCTGAGGATCAGATGAATGAGCAGCTGAGCCATGTTGGAGATCTGGACGGCCAACGCAGAGTGGATCTCTTTAATCTTGTCCCACACCGCACACTGAATCATTATCTGGGAGAGAAAGTACGACGTGAGAAATTAACGATTACAGTCGCCCGAAAACATTCATGTTGATACGTCCTAGTGGTGCCGTGTGGCGCAGTGGTTAGCGCGTCGAAATACAGGGTGACGCTGAAAATTAAAAGTCACTGTCCCTAACTTTCTCCGACCAAATTAAAAAAATTAAGACATTTCCTGATCAAAATTATTTTTTCCCCTCGCTTCTATTAGACTAAATGACAGTCGCCAGACATTTTCCTTGAGACCAAAAGTCCTGGGTTTTTGAAAACTATTTTCTTAGTACATGTAATTGATATAAGATATACTCATTATGTCGCGGAATAATTAAAACTAAGTTTGAATCCAATCGTCTATCTTTTTGACAAGCTATTGGTCAAATTTTCTCCGAAATCATACACATTTAATTGATAAAAAAAACCAAGAGCGCGCGCAGCTCCAATTTTTCATGTGTCCAAAAATTATTGTGCACAAAGAAATAATTGAAAATAAGAAGTTCCAATGTTGTTCACAATTTTTTTCCACTTTCCCGCCGGACATTTCTTACTTTCGGACGATTTTCCCCAGACCTTCCACGGACTTTCCAAGCGAGTACGTATGCTACATCATTTAATTATTGCTGAGTTTTATTAGTTAAATTAGTCACCTTGTACTTGGAGTCAGTCTCGCAAAACCTCTGCAGCAGGTGCGCGTAATAGGGATTGAAGGTCTTCTCCTGCAGGCAACAGTCCAGGATCACGCAGATGATCTCCCGTTCGTGCAACTTCTTCAGACCCAGCCGCAGCAGGTTCTCAAAGGCGTCCAAATAGTCCTACAGCGTCGAAGAGAATTTTAAAAATGCCACACCCAACGAGGAAACACACCCAACACTGCGTGCAGCATCCCGATACACCTTATAATTTTGTAATTTGTATAAATACCTCGGCAGTCATGATAACCGAGAAGATGTTTTTCCGGACGTCCGTGTTGATTCGCTGCTTCTGGGCCAGGGCCAGAATGTCGTCGCTGAGAGACGGGGCAGCGTCGCCTCTCTTATCTGGAATGGCAACGAAAGAAAAAGAGTTCGTCAAATAAATGTCTTAATAATTTCGACCGGCCATAAAATATGTTTAAGAAAAATTTGCCCAACAATGAACTTGGTATACAATTTTTTTTTTAAATACACAAACATTGCAATATAATCAATTGTAAATGATTCATGTTACTTTTTGATCAGATTAAGATTCGATTAATATTCCGCCACTTTAAAAGAAAAATAATGATCATTTTAGGAGCGTTTAAAGCGCCACGCCAATATAAATAAAGGCCACAAAAAATAATGTCGATAAAATCGAGGTTCCCTTGCTGGCATCAATCACATTTAAACACAAAAACGTCATTTTAATCTTTGGTCATGAACGAAATGTGGGTTGCCTACTTGACGCGACGTCATCCGGTTCCTTCTGTCCGGTCCAGGCCGATCCGACCACCCACCAGCGACCCCGCAGCTGCACGTTGCAGAGATCCTCCAGCGAGATCTTCAACTCCTGGACGGAATTTCCTAGAAACGAGGTAAGAAAAAATGCAATGAGATCGCACCCTCCACGCACCAAAACACCAGCACCACCAAAAAAAAAAAAATCTTTTGCATCCGTACCTTTTCTCAGGAAAGTCTTGAAAATCTTCTTGAGATGTTCGGCGTGGCTTGTGTCGTAGTTCGGAATCTTGTGCATGTTGTTGTTCCGCACCGCCATCAGGGTGTCCAACATGAACTTCACTCGGGTCCTATGCCACAAAAAATATTTAATTTCATATCATTTTATTTGAGAGGTGCATGCCTATTTCCATTTAAGATCTTAAGAACATTTGAGCAGTGTTGGGTTTGTTCCTTTGGAAAAGAAACCCGTTCCCGTTCCTCCAATGACAAAAGGAAGCAGTTCCAAGAAAAGAAACATTCCCGATCCATTCCTACCTAACGCTGCGATTTGTGAAAAAGTAAAAATGAACTTACTGGTCTTGGGATTGGGCGGTGCAACCGGTTTTGGACTGGATACTCATGATGATATTCTTCAGTCGCATTGGGTCGTCCTTCCGCAGTGAAAAACCGGCTCCTAAATCGGTCGACGACCCAACAAAACAACACATCAGATTTACCCGTTTACCGATTTACCGAATCACCCGTTATCAGAAGTGGGGTAAAAAATAAATAAAAATGCCATGAACAATGTCTTTTAAAATTTTGCCAAAGCGATGACGAAGTTTAGTGAACGCATAGACGCGGGTTCAATTCCCGACAGAGACCTCCGGAATTTTTGGGCCAAAGAAATTCAGGCACATGCTTGTCTTCGGAATGGAAGCAAAGCCGTGATATATTTTTTTTTATAATCACCGTAGTGCCTAGTGCACTACAGGATTACTGCACCCTCATGTCTCTATAGAGATGTGCGAGGGGCAGGGAAG
>JAUJYS010002462.1:0-14756 GCA_033995665.1 Melogona broelemanni
ACTGGCGTCACCCCTGAGCTTCCATTAGGGAGTCCAGAGCTTAGGGGTGGATCCTGCGGTCTGGCTATTCCAGCTGCATCCCTCTTCCCTTCCCTACCCTGCCCCTCACATATCTCCAAAGAGACACGAGAGTGCAGTATTCCTGTAGTGCATTAGGCGCTACGGTGATTTAAATTATAAAAAATATAAACCAGGCTAATCTTCGGAAATATTCGATAGAGAATGCATCAGCTTTTTAAAGGCATTTAACATTTTAAGATCTTTTCTGCATCTTGAAATGAGATAACTGACTGAAGTTAAAATAAGATTATCCAAATAAATGGTTATACTGAACCTACTAAATTATTTTACACTCTGTTGGTCTCATATGACACCCAAAAATGTCCGCCATAACACTGTATTTTAGGGATATATTTTTGTATTAGCATATTACATTGGCTTTTTCGGGCGTACATCTTGAACTGCCAAGTCAACGTTTGTTAGTCTCTGGTCTCTGGAGGACTATATCCGATTCGTACCACGACCAACATGCACGGACGCTGCGAAATTGCTTACGCGTTCTCCCTTCAAAAACAACCCCCCGCCTTTTGCACAGATCTACGTCGAGATGGCGTATGTCTGGGTGTGGGCGTATCAATGGAATGCGAGCGCGAGACTTTTCTTCCCGTGGGCGGGGCCTTTTTTCCTGCGCCAACAACGCGTCATCAGTCTATTCGATTCCGCTCGGTATGAAGCCACGGGTGTGGCCATTTGGCAGAGGAGCGCGGAAGCAGTGGCGCGATGTTTTTTTTTTTTTGTTTTTTTTTGTCACGGTGCCAAATTTGCTGGAGCTGATTAAAATTGCACTGATATGCTTTGCAAAATGATCTCTCTCGCAAATGGAGTTGTAAAAGCCCTTCCTTGAACAAGGGCGTTCATATTGGTAGTTTTAATAGTTCTCGTCCATGATTGTTGATGCTCGTTTCTACCATTTGGGTGCTAATAATTATTTCATCTACGATTATACCTTGGGGAATTACAGCAACGTTTTTACTTTCCTATTAAAAAAACAGTATGGCTAATTGATGATGATTTCCTATCAAATTAAAGGAATTATCCTTCGAAACGTGAAAATAAATAATTGAAAAAAATAGGGATGTAGCCTAACCCATTTTGAAACTATTTCTTGCATTTATTTTTATCATAGTTTGAGGATATTTAATTGAATTGCTTATTTGCACGAATTCCATTGCCCGTCAAAGATAGAGTCGGGCTTGAACCCACGATCCAGGGGTCGGTAGATGAAGGCGCTATCCACTGAACTAACAGGGGTAGGAGAGAGAGAGACATCCTCAAACTATTATTTCTAGTGCGCATGTTATCCTATACAAATCTGGCCGAATCGCCTCCTCTTAATTCCGCCGATGGCTACACGCGAAATCGTCCGTTCTATTTCTCGACTATTTCCATCCCACGGAATCGACTCGTCCGATTCAGCGCGCTCGTTGGAAACACTATGGAATAGAGCCGTTGGTGTTTTCCCAAGATATCGAATGGAGTAGATCTCCGGAATCCCAATCGGCCTTGACACCATAGCGTCTTGTTTTTGAACACCGTAGAGCCGTTATAACTAGCTTGAGATTGATACCGTGATCGAATCTTCGATCCAGAACAAATCGGGGATAATTGGCAAGCGAATTGCGAAATAAAAACACATTAAATCCAAATGATACAAATTAATATTTACCCTATATATGTAGTCCAATCCACAGCTGTTTTCCCTTGTCGCTCAGCTGACAAACTGACATAGGTCATGTTTTCATGTTCGTCTCTTTCGTGGCCGTAAATTAGCCCCGTTCTCTATCTCTGCATCTCTTTGGCGCGTTGCCACTGTATACAAGCAGGTGGTGGCTGCGCGCTTTTCGTCTCCCCTGGAAACTGGATCTTCCAGGCACAGTCACAGACTTTGCTCTCCCGTCGGTGGCGATCGTGAAACGGGATCGATAGTGGCGACCCCGGTGGAGAATGGCAGTCTGCGCCTTTTTGAGGCGGTTTCAAATTGTGATCTTTCAGTCGAATTCCTCCGTTCGAAAAAAAATGTTTGCTAAATTAACGTATAACGAAATTCAATTTAACTGAGAGCATCAACGATTTGTCTGCTATTATAGCTCCTTTGATTGAAAGCTCTTAGCTTTGACAGCAATTCGTTTCAGGTTTTTGGTCTCGAAATTAAATATTTTGTCTCCAAACAACATGATTTTCTAATAATTAAATAGATGATAATTTATAATTAATGATATGGGTTGCTATGAAATATGCGGTTGTCCCATCTTCAATTTTGTTTCACAACTTGATGATCATGATATTATTGTGGTGCTGTATCCGTCATTTTCGCTTTTTCACTTGGTGGCCTTGCTCTGGTATCTGTCAACTTTCGACCAAAGTTTCTGTGTTTTTCTTTTCAACTTTTTTTTTTTTTTCATATTATATATCGCATGTGTACATCATTGTAATTTTCATTCCGACTAATATCTGCTCCATTCAGTCGTGTTACTGCAATTGACGTCGAAGAACGAAGTCGTCGTTGCAACCGACTGCGGTGTGGCGGTTACGGGTTCGATTTTCGACGCAGGCTCTCGTTTATTCCATCCTGGAGTACATATCAACACGAGGGGTGCAATAGGCAAATTAAAATAATAAAACAAATGTGATTGTCGCGTAAAGTCCGAAGATGTCGCCAATGTCAGTCATAAACGCCACCAGCGGCAAGAATCTAAATTCGAATAAACGCATTCATAAATTTCGAACGGTCGCAACCAAACCTAGAAAGCTTTGCTTACCTTAACCGCGAATGGATTCCCGCTCTCGTTCCCCGTCCCTCCCCTCCCCCATTCCCGGATCCCATTCGCACGAGCGCTCGTTCTAGCGCCACGTACCAGTCGCGCCCCCGCAGTAGGACGGATCGCCAAAACCCGTGTTCCTCACGCGCGCGGTGCCGCGCTTTCTCCCCCCGTCTCCCGCAACGCGTTTTGCCCGCAGGTACCGTACATATGTTTCCCCGGTAAAGAGGACACGGTTCCTCCCCGTGTCGGCCGCGGCCACCACCCCGACGACCGAGAACCGCGCGCCGGCGAACCGAGGCGGCAGAACACGCCGACGTTCTTCACCACTTACCGCATCGTTCTCGCGTATTTTATTTTTTTTCCGTTAACCCCGGTCGTTCCGTGCGCCGATCGCGGCCGAGCATCGTTTGGTCGCGCCGCGCGTGTGTTTTTGTGCCTGTGTTACAAGTTGCTCGGCATCCGAAGAACGCGTGTGTGGTTGGCCGACGATTTTTTGATCAAATCCTGCAGCGGCCAATTGTCGCTAGGCTACCGGGGGGTTTTAGAGCTTTACCACCGGGCAGTAGATCTTCTCCCCCATGTGTGGCAAGTACGAGTGTGTATATCGTTGGGCCGTACGAGCTCATCGTGTGGGAGCATATAACGTTGATTGTGTCAGCCAGGCCAGCCCTGTTAGCTGCATTGTAACCTTTTTTTTTCCACCGTAATACAATGCAATACCATCTTCAGTAGTGGAAATGTTTTGAGCAGGACCTCGTTAAGATAGTAAAGTTGTACATCTCCCATAAGTTGGGGAAAATAGTTTATCATCATTACGCTTTTATTTACATGCTAGTAGATTCAGGAAAGAACTGGATAAATATTTTGGATGAACCAAACCCAACCCCTTGAACCAGTACGACTCTTAGCCAGTATGTGCAGACAAATTGTTGTACAGCGATCCCGGGTTCTCTTCCCGGCGCGGACTCTCGTTTGTTCGCTACCGGCTACATTGTGGTGAAGCGCCGACAAGGATACAGCATCTATGTCGTAATCTAGTGATATATACCATATCAAAAATGTTGAAGTATTCTCGACCAAAGAGAAAAGGAAACGGCAACTTCTCTTTGGTCGAGAATACTTCAACATTTTTAGCCATTGCAACCCAACGGCTCCTATAATTTTCTTATTTTAAGATGATATACCATATCAACTGTAGTGATAAGCACTGTATGGCGACATCGATTTTGTGATCGAAGTGATCAAATAATTTAAGTTGTAGACGTATTCTAGTGTTAGGCGTTTTTTTATGGCAAAATTGTGGCTTCTCGTCATATGACAAAGAATTCTCCCATCTCCCCCCTCTACCGTATTCTTTTATTTAAGAGGGTGGCGCTACGTGCGGATAAAAGTTGTGAGAAATTCAATCGTTGCGCCTGCCTGTGTTATCGTCTACTGCGTCAGTCGAATCTTTTGAATCCACCACCGCTTTCCCTACATCTTTCGATTCTCTGTATGCCGTCTCGTTTGTGATTATACGTCGTCCGTCGTCTCATGCGCGCTTTTTTATTTTTTTGGAAAGGAGTCAATTTGCAAGGTGCTTATTCCGAGGTAAATTGAATTAGCTTTGACAGGAGTCGCGCTGTCGTCAGTCTATTTGGCGTATTGTGACAATAGTTTATCCCATTGGGACCTCCTGACGAGCCTAAGCCGTCTGCATTGGCAACATTGATGTTAAAAAAATTTTTTTTTTTTAATCACCGTAGTGGCTAGTGCAATACAGGATTACTGCACCCTCGTATCTCTATGGAGATATATGAGGGGCAGGGGAGGGAAGATAAGGGGAATGGCAGCTGGAATTGCCAGGCTGCAGAACCCACCCCTAAGCTCTGGACTCCCTAATGGAAGCTCAGGGGTGACACCAGTACCGCGGCTCGTCGAATAAACGACTGCTTATGTCGGGAATCGAACCCGGGACCGTCCACACCGTAGTCGGAAGCGTCGGAAGAGGTGCCGAGTGATGTAATGATGAGCGTGCCCGCTTACTATTCCCGTGATGGCGGGTTCAATTCCCGACCGATGCCTCCGGATTTTTTGGACGAGCGAAATTCATGCGCACGAAGTAAAGCCATGTACATGTTAAAATTCCGGGTTGTAGACAGTTGATTTGTTTTCACGGTTCGTCTTTGTTTTTATCGGAAGTTTGTTTTATCTCGTATGCATCTCGTGATTTATTTTCTTTTGTGGTCATAAACTATCGAAAAATACTTATATTTGCTCATAAATTGTCATTTTTTATTGGAATTCACTGGACACTGGTGCAGCGATTCAATCAGCAAATCGCCGATGCCTTAAGTTGTATAACTCGCTTGTCTAATGACCTGCAAAAACCAATCTGATTGCGAGCAAAGACCACTCAAGTTCTGGGTTGTAATGTCGGATGGACGCATCTAACATCTAATACATCCAAAATTTTGCTTTGAAATTTGTTTTCGTGCAGATCATTTGTATGGCTGTTCTGAAGTTGTGGGTTCCAAACCCGACTTGGGATCCGACTTTTGCTACTTTTATGCGATCTGCAATGTCCTATTTTTTGATTGTTGAAAAAAAGTAAACTCTTGAGAAACTTCTTGCAAATAAAATACTCTTTTTATCTGCCAATTTCTATCATTTCTAACGTTCCATGCCACGGCTAGAAGCTGCTGAAACCCAATCTCTCGTTCACAATTTCACATTAAATTGTTGTTGGTGAACTAACGAGGGTTCAGACAACTGTTGGTCCGTGGAGGATGTATCGGCGAATCCCGTAACGCGAAAACAAATCTGTCGCGGTGTGCCTGATACCGATCGAATTTGAGTGTGATGTATCGATCCCGACATTCGCGATATCGATCTGCCCGTGTGTATACATACGGAGTGAGTGTTTAATTTCCTAGCGCCACCTATCGATCGTGGCCGCGTTTATCGGTAATATCGGCCGGCAGACCCAATTTCGTCGACGCGTCGAACACGTTTATATTTTTACTGTTGCGCGTTTCTCGCTCCAGTTGCGTTGATGGGACAGCCATTGTTACTAGAGTGCGCTGGTGGCTAATTATATTTTCAAAGGTCGAAGCTGGTGGCTCCATCTATGACTGCTTAAATAGCGTTCAACTGACACAATAAACAACAACAAAAATTGCATCGACATGAATGAGAGCTTAATTTGTGAGGGAAAGCTTCATCAAAATCTTGAAAAAGGTCCAGTCTACTTGAGTTTTACGAGTGAGTCCATGAGTCTTTTGATAGAGTTGCATGAGTCTTGAGCCTAGTCGGATTGAGTTTCATGATTTATATTTTTATTCAGGGTTCATATTTTGCGTCTTCATTTTTCATGAATAATTTATTATGTCAACCAGATTCTCATGTCAAATTTAGTGGTCCGGATATGCGAGTTATTCCCGTTCGATGGCGCCCGCTTATAACGGTGTGATAAGCCTGGAGTGTGGGGGGACGTGCTTCTCTATTTCCTTTTTCTCCCTCGCCAGATATAAACACGTGTGTGGTGATTGCGCGTATCCGTTGCACGCCACTCGCGATTATTGATTATTTTTCTATATTTGTGTGTGTGCCTATACACTGTTTGTGCGTTGTGCATGGCGCAGGGCGAGCTAGCTAAAGAAATGGAAAAGTATGTTTGCTCATCATTAGCAGCCGAAGGGGAAGGGGGAGTACAGGTCCTCCTGGGGACCCGTTCCTAAACATGCCACTTCCTCCCTAGGATGTCCACCTTTTGCATGCAACCAAAACCAAAGAGTGAAAGAGAAAAGTATTGTTCGGCTGCACTAATTTTATTTGCGAAATTTTGACCGAGAAGTGACGATTTTTTTATTATCCGGCAATCAATTTAAAATCGACAATGCCATCTCTGTGTCATTATTGCTCTTTCCCAAATTTCCATTACATGGAGCGTTGTCTTTCCAAGTGCAAGGATGCGCTCGGGATGTCTCGTCTCGGGAGGATTTTGCGACGGGTTGACGGGTGGATTAGCCTGACAGCAACCCGTCTATTAACCCCTCTTCCATCCCGTTGTATTCTTCCAAGCTTATGAGCCCTCTTATGTGGGCTATCACTCAGGATATGCCGAGATTGGGTCTTACGATAACTGTGACATTCCTCTCTTATCGCTGGTGTTGTTATGGATAAGACATCGCGATTTTTTTGTCTTAATTCAGTGGTTTCATTCCCTATCAATTAATTTGCAAATGGGGTTTTTTTTGTCCATGTTGTAACGAACGGGCTATTTATTTCGTCTCAGTCATGCTAAACTTTTGAGCGCTTTGCAAGGTTGAAGCCATGTTCTCGTCCATGTGTTTTAATACGAGTGCTAGATCGCTTTCACTTACAGGCTTTCTCACTGGGCCACATGCGAAAAAGACTTCTGGAATTTTGGCGCTGGTCTTAGTGGTATTTCGGCGCGGGTCTCGATCGTTATCAAAGGCGCATTTCCCTTCGATAATAAAAAAGCGCCTCCCTAAACGCCCGGTTGACTTTTCCAAACGTCAGAGCAACTTGCTTTTTTGGGGGGTCTCCGAATGGTTCCCTAGCGTGTCGCTCATATCGTTACGACTCTGTGCCACGATAGAAAAAAAAAATCGTTCATCGTGATAGAAATAAAATCCTACGCTTACAACCAATATATCCTATTGACCCTACTGCAAATTATTCCTTAAACCTGTCTGAATTTGGACATTCTAGTTTTGGAGATGGTTATTGATTTGTCACGATTTTTTTTTCATGTTTAAGCATCTTCATTGAATTTTAGACGCTAGAAATTGCAAAGGATACCAACTGTTCAAAAAATAGATCTTTTAAATTTGTTGTGATCTTTTCGTGAATCTGTCGTGAATCTGTCGTGAAGAGGTAATCTATATTTTAAAATTTCAAATGAACCCAGTTTATACTTTCTGCTGGAAATAGTTTTTTTTTTATTAACTGTATAAGAATACGATTTTCTGTTGTTTTGTTGGCAAACTAAACACTGTAGAACAGTGGACGCTCGTCGTCGTTTGTGTTCGTTGCTTGACAGCTCTCAAGAGGATGATTTGGATAAATAAAACCTTCCCTTCTCCGCCCCCTCCCCCATACGCGCATCATCTTAATATCAACGTTGGACAAACGTTGGACGGTGCAGCTGCGCTTCCCCCGCCCCAACGTCGACCCACGCATTGCCATCAGCACGATCTGTGGACAGATCGCGGCCGTTTACACTTGGTTCAACGTATGCTCGGACCGTCGATCCCCCGTCTGTCCACATAGTGTAGATGTACGCGTGTACACATAGCGGGGTCTTGTTGCTCGGCTCCGGACGTGCGCGGACTCTTATGAGAAGTGATATCCGCGGGTGATTGAAAGTGATCGACGAATTGCGTGCCTTGACCGCGGCATCCACCGTGTTCCCGTGGGGTGTTACGGTTCAAGTGGGTGTCACGAGGCTTTTTACCAGTGTCAATGATAACTTATTTTGACATAGTCCAGGCGGTAGAGAAGCGGCTGTGGTGTGGCCATCCTGGGTTCTATTCCCGGCTCGGGTTTTCGTTTCTTTCACAAATGATCAAATGTTTAAAGATTTTTCACTTCAGTGCTGACGATCAGGAAATTTAATAAATATCAGTTGAATGAAAGTTTGATCAGGATTCTTTTTTACTTTTTATCCGAAGTATTTACTTTTAATTCATTAGGAATTTTTCTTTTATTTTGATCAGTTTTTTTATTCTTTCGCGCCAAGCATTCGTAGCAATCCAACTGTTACGAGAGCTGTGACCTATGTGTAAGGCAGTTATTTGGCTTTTACATCACCACCGCTGATTGACTTTTACCTCTTCTATCAGTGAAGTGGAATTTGTCGGACTAGGTTGATTGTTCTTGATCCAAGTCAACCTGTCGCACTCTTATCAAAATTACTGAATTTGCGCGATCTAGTGATGGAGCTCGCCGCCCACACCTCCCCGAATTAAAGCAAGGTACCTGATCCCAGGAGGATACTCATTCACTTATTTCATGATGGGCATAAGTGCGGTCTCGTATCACACACATATACTAGCTCACGGACAGGCATTCATAGTTGTCGGACCCCGCGTCCGAATGCAATGATTCCGCCGCCCACTCCTTTTAATGGGCGTCCGCGGTTGGCGAGAGAGCGTGCGCCGCGGACGGCGGAACGAGATCCTCGATTGCCGGACCAAGAGTTCAGATGCGCCGGGGCCGCGTCTCGCGTTCCGAATCAGCGTCGAAGGAGAGCTGTGGCCACGTGCTGCGGTCGTAATTGCACCCTCCCCTGCCCGAGGCTAGAATCAGTCGGGTGCCTCAACGTCACTCAGGGTGTACAGACCTTTCGTATAGACCGACGATTCGGTTCTGTGAATCTGTTTGTGCTGTGGTGAGCAGCCTCTACCTTCACCGTACCGTGCCGATTCGATACCGTGCCGATGTAATCATCCGTACAATCATTAGTTGATGTAAATTTTTTTCAAGAACTGCTGGTTATCTAAAGGATGATTTTTAATTGAATTGACCTCGGCTTGGCTGGTTCTCTCTTACCATGGGTAATGGCTGTTATCAACGTGTATCATTTAATCAGGCCCAAAAACTCATACGGTCGTCGTAGTTTATGCTTTAGAGCGTCCGCCTTTGGTACGACAATCCCGGGTTCGATTCCCGTCTTGAGCTCTCTCGTTTATTCGATCTCGGGCTACTGGCGGATACGTGCCTCTCCGTGGCATCCACCATCAAGTGAAAATGTTCAAGCGTTTAGAGGTTTGCACAATCTACTGTAGTCCAATTCACTGCAATGAGTGATGTCAAATTTAAAAATAAATGCAGCCATTTTCAGCCAAGGATGTTTTGTGTTTTAGTCTGTTGAGGTGGAACCCTGAGAATGGCCACGATCGTGCTAAAGACTGCGTCTCGAAATAAACGTCTAATGCATTTTCGACGATGATCCTTTTTCCTTGGTATCGAAATTACCGGAAGTTCACGGTTCGCCCGATACTGCGCTCTTAATTTTTAGGGCGCGTTCAACTTTTCAGTCACCTTCCTCTGACTAAAGTTATCGTGGAACTTCACGTTACGGGCCGACACGCCCATGGAGGAAAAACGCATTGAACGTCAACAAATCGCTGTCGCTTCAGCGCATACCCGACCAGGACAGCCAGCCATGCTCGCGTCTGTATGAGCGACGAGCGGACCTATAAATATTACGTTCTGGGAGGTTCTCTCCTCTCCCCTCCTCCATCATATTTGCCGCCGGTGCTAAACGTCGATTGTCACCGTCTACTTTACGAAGCGTGCAGGCCCCATTATTATTGTTACGATTCATTGATATTCCATAAACGACACGACGGTGTGGTCCTCCTGCCCATCTACCTCCACGTACATCAACGGGACTGCCTGGGTAGGACTCAGACTCCCTCACGGCCGTTGCCACTGTGGGTGACGTCGTGACGCTGTATTGCTACCGTTCTGACGTCGTTGCCGGCAACAATATAGATTGGTAGATACCAGTGGGCTACTTGGTGAACATATTAAACTTATCGAAAAAGGGAGAATAATTTTATAATTAGGTGAATTTTCATCAGATTCGATGATTGAATAATCGGTTTGATAATTGAAGAAATTGATAATTAGGTGAATTTCCATCAGTGGTAGGGGAATTGTATTTTGTTGTTACCACCAGAGGCGTTGTATATTTGGGACACTGAAGTAAACCTTTACATCTTTTAGGCTTGTATTGCTTGTAATAGAAGTTATTGGACTTCCGGCGGACCACAATGTAAGGTGTGGTCCATAAAAAACTGGATCGCGCCAATCACCAAATGGCACCCCGATGTTTTGAGGCAATGCATGGGAAAAGGAAAGAAAACAGTTCTAACAGAAAATGGAATAGCCAAAAGTTTCGTTTATTAGTACCATATTTGTAAAAAAAATTAAATGAATTGATAAAATATTATAGAAAATATAGCTATTTATATTTTGATCCAGTTTTTTATGGATGACTTACTGTAGTGCAACGGTCACGGGTTCAGTTCCCGGGGCTGGCTCTCGTTTTTTTACAACACTTGTTAAAGAAATTATCACATTTTTTTTCTTTCAAGACGACACCCTCCATGACTCCTCCAATCGTGTAATGTTTTTGAGTCCTCTAATCGTATATCTCTTTGACAACCGAATAGAAATTCGTACCGATTTCATCTACCGCAACTATAACCCGCTGGCACACCCACATATACTCTACTAATGTTTCATCGCTTTTGGCACATGTATAAGACATGTGAATTGCCGTCCCCATGTAATATCAGTGATATAATGTGCAGTCAGTCGATCGCTGCATAACCGTCCGTGCCCAAATGAGACGAGATTGAAAACGATAATGGGGCTTGGGGATGATATTTCCTTTGCTTTTTTTTTCTTGGTCGCGGCGAACTCCGGATATTCTGACACACCCACGGCATACGCGGCCAGTAGTACGTATTGCCAAATGAATAACAGCACCGCTATCAGTTTGGGCGGGGAGTTTTTATTTTGGTGACAGTGAAATACGTCGGCTGTGAAATTCTCTGGTATTAAAAATGTCGTCTCTCTCTTCCCCTCTTCGTCGTCTACTTGGTTTCGGTCGGGCGAATTCTAACGAGTCGTCCGTATTAGTTTCTACTCGCGTCCGGGCTTTTCTAATACATTAGAGGTGGAACCAGGAAAAAAATCGTCTCGTTTTCTCAGCTAGGTGATGGCTTCCTGAGACCCGCGCACAAGAGGGAAAAATTTATTGTATTTTCTTTACAATACAATTACAATCTGTACCCGCAAGCAGACTCTGAAAGGCCTATGCTGGAGTCAAATGGCTAGTCAAGGACGAAGACGTCCTATTCTTACCATATTTTACAACCTGACGAGCTTGTAATGTAACCTTAGCTTCTGGCCTACATGGAGATCTTTAGCGTTTACCTAAATGAACATTTACGGTTTTCACGACTTTACTTCCATGCCGGAGGAAGGTACGAATTTCTTTGCCGCAAAATTCAGGAGGTCTCGATCGGGAATTGAGCCCGCAACCACGGACACCATGCCGCCGGCACTTTTAAATTCAATAATTGTTCCCATACAGGATTGGAACTCAGAATGAGGCAATTTAAGACGTTTCACCATTTAAATCAAAAATAGAAGAATGTCAAAATAAAATTAAAACAATTATTCTTTTTCTTGATTTCGAGTTCTAAATTTACGATTCACTTGTTAGACACACTAGTTAACGGAATCAAGTAATTGTGATCGGTTAGGCGTAGGTCTCTGGCACATGTGTATGTGTTCTTGTGGGATCCAGCAGGGTGAAGTGACGATGAAAAATCGAACTGCTTTTCCGGTTCGCGTCGCTGTAACATTACGAGGAGAGGATGAACGACTTTGTCGCCATTTTTTTCTCCCGGTTCTTCCTCTCGTTGATGAACGATTCTCCTTCGCGCTTAGCGTCGCGCCTACGCCTCGTATCATTAAAAAACTGAAAAAAGAGTTTGGCTTTTCCAATCTCAATACTTTTTTCTCTGGAATTGATTCGGCTTCTCTTTTAGTTCGTGCCTGTAGATCCTTTTGTATCGTTAGGTTGATTATTTATGTGTCTGGAAGATTTCGATAACGTCTTTTTTTGGGGGGGGAAGGGGGATAATGCGATGGAAAAAGCCAAATTATCCGATCTGGTAGACTCTCGCATGTTTATTGAATTGACCCGCACTTTTTTTTCTTCTTGCATAAGTAGTCGTTTGTGCGTGATAAATACCAAATCTCTCACAAATATACCGATTTGCAATTGTATCGTTGGTTCACGCATACTGTAAAGTTATGTGGTGGTTGGGTAAACCGAAGGGAAGAAAAACTTAAGACTTTGCTGGTGTGTTTTTTTAGAGGGATATAAATTGCACATTTCGGTTTCGTCTAGGCCGGCGCATTGTGGAATCCACGGCGTCTCCTAACGCGTACGAACTGAGAATATTTAATAGTGGTTCGTAGGGAATCCGGTTCCACTGTTTTGTGTGGAATCCTCCTAACTGGCGGGCGCCGATCTGTGCGTGCAGCGCAGGCAACGACGTCGATGGACTGCCTGGGCTTGTTGGCGTCTGGGTAGTGGAGAGGTGTGTGGCATAGTGGTTAGCGTGTGTGTGCAGGCTAAATTATCAGGTCACCCTCCTGTTGGAGGCTGGTAAATATTGGAGAAAATAATCAATTAACAGTTAGTGTTAAAAATAAGGCATCTATGCTCTTGTCTGGTTATTTGACTGTTATTGGCCCTTTCAAGTCTGCTTTATTCCAACCATCTGTGGTGCGACTATCTAGGGTTCAATTTCCGACGCCTGCTATTTTTTTATTCGATCCTGGGGTACTATTGCTGATAATGTATCCATCAGACATTGGCACAAAGCATCATGAGGGGTACATAATCTCCTATAGTGACATTCACTGCGGTGATTGGAAATAAAATATTTAAAAAAAACACTAGGCGGCCTGTTGCGGCCTATATTTTATTCTATTTTACAGTGTGGGTCTGAGGAGGATAAGGTGTGTGGTGGGTAATGGGGAAGGAGTGAGTCACTGCCTGGTGGCGTCTGCCGAGAGAAAGCCGCACGTACTGGCCCGGGTATGAAAATACGTGCGCTCGCCTCCGAACTTAAACTTTTTCGACGACGAAAAAGTAGGCCGTCGAAGGTGGGAGGGGAAAAAAATCGCGCACGCTGCCGTGAATTATTAATGCCCGCGCCGCATCCGAATAGTTTTCTCCGCACCGGCTGCCTCTTGTGTGTGTATGTGTGTGTGTGTGTGTGGAAACAGGATTTCGCCGTTGCCGTCTCAATGCGAATTGTTTATACGATGAGTGGCAATACTCTCTCGCACTCGACGTATACACGCCTGGCATATCCATCTTAGTACACCCTTCCACCAATCTCCCCTATTTCGCCCCCGGCTGGCTGCCCCGGCAAATTGAATAAGCTCCAAATTTGATTGTATATCTTCGAAAAACCGTTCTACCCACGTCAATTTACTTGTATGCTGCCCTGGTTTGGTTAGCGGTTTTATTTTATTTATTTTTTCTCCACCCCTATTCCCTACTTTACCGTGCGGTTTTGCGGTGTACAACTTTACTATCTCACTCGATCCGTACTAACTTCGCAAGTAAATGTCTTCGTTATCGTAACTTATTCAGCAGTAAAATTGGCGGCTCTCGGGCTCGGGACGTGCGGTCAATGTGATTTTGCCGCGCGGTTGGGCCGCACGCCTGCTCGATACGATTACCGGTTATTGGATTTTGAGTATCGAGCTCTTTGAATGTTTACAACAGCAAGTTTAGGTCGTACATAATTTTGAAAATTTAAATACATAACCGGAAATTTTAAAGGCACAATAATTTTGTAGTTTTATGGTTTCCAGGAAAATCGGGATTAATTCAGTTATTTTGGATCATCCAATTAAAAAAAAAATTTTATTGAGTAGTTGAATTGTTAAAAAAATAAACTCATCACTAAAAACTAAAAAAAATATATATATATTGTTTAACCCTGTGATTACTCACAGTTAGTCAAAAGTGACATTTTCATTTCAGGATAATTTTATTCTCTATTGCCAACCAGCGGATCTGGGTTCGATTCCCAGTGCAGCCGATCATTGGATTGGCTCGCAGTACTGCGCGGGGGAAGGCAATGGCAAACCATCTCTGTATTCTGCTAAGAAAAATCAATGAATCGAAGGTCTGGGTCCAGAGACGATTCGCTGCTGTTAAAACCAGTCCCAGGACTGACTAACCAACAGTCAGATATAGATCATAGGGAGGTAAATGTCCAATTTACCCTAACGAGCGACAGAAAATACGGTATCGAGTGGGGTGCGTAGCGAAACTGACTTGCATAACCAAAACCATAACATAAAGTGACTAATCAG
>JAUJYS010002463.1:0-14755 GCA_033995665.1 Melogona broelemanni
GAATAGCCAGGCTGCAGGATCCACCTCTAAGCTCTGGACTCCCTAATGGAAGCTCAGGGGTGACACCAGTAACCCAGACTAACGAATAAAAATAAGCCTGCGCCGGGAACCGAACCCGGGACCACCCGCTCAGTAGGATGGGATTATATCCACTGAGTTTATGAAATATATTTAGCACCCTAAAACATATTAACACCCTAAAACATATTAGCACCCTAAAACAGACGTAAAATTTTGTATTTAAACCACTGGAACCGAGAGGCGACACCAAAAAACAATAGGGCGTTAATTTGATATTACAATGTTTGAGACAGTAACGCCACCTATTGGCCAGATGAGAAACTCAAGACATATTTACAATATAACGAAGAGCAGAGAAATCAAATGGTTCTGTATGGCGGATCTGACTTGTGTGACGGGCGAAAAACACAAGAGCAATATTTCTGCTTCCTCCTCCACCCCACCCCCAATCCAGTGCACCAACGAAATGTGTCTTGACTTGATGCGGGACAGAAGCAACCGCTGTGCTTTGTCAGCACTCGCGAATCAGCACATCCTGAACGGAAGGGAACTCTTCACTACGAGATCCTCAATGCCACGCGCCAAAAAAGCCACCAATGCAGATGCTTCAACTCTAGTCGTACTCGAGATACGGCAACGAACGGCGCGACACTAGCGGCGTGTGACGTTCACACATCATTGGCGAACACAAAAAATCACGTGTTTTCTGCTTAGCCAATCATTGATGAACACGTGTTTTCTGCTCAGCTAATACCATTGTTCCTTATCCAAAAATCACTCAGCGAAATTACCAGTAATGAAAACTACCCAAATTGGACAGATTTGGACAAACATTAGTATTTATTTTGTGTTGTGTAGGCCGGTAAGATCGGAACGGAAAAGTTCCGTTTTTAGGAACTAGACACTTTCATTAGCTTAGGGGTGGATCCTGCAGTCTGGTTATTCCAGCTGCCATCCCTCTTCCCTTCCCTTCCCTGCCCCTCACATATCTCCATAGACACGATCGTGCAGTAATCCTGTAGTGCACTAGGCGCTAGGGTGATTTAAAAAAAATTAAAATAAATAAACTCGAAGCCAACGCACTACTACTGAGGTCTGGTTAAAAAGATGGCAAACTTTTTCCAGCTTGTCTGACTAAAATGAGTGTTTCACATAAAAGCTAATTTATTGGGTTACACCAAAAGTGCAATAAAAGCCGCGAAAGCGAGAGGCTATTTTTATACTCTTTAAATATTAACCGATCTAATACCACCTTAGTGTGGGTACAACGACGTTTACCCAAATTATGCAAATTAAAAGTGCCAAATTGGAATGCCTTGGCTCACTCATTGTATTTTAATATATATATTTAACGATTGCTAATTATTGTTCATTGGGGTCGTTTTTAAACTTCTTGTAAAATGTATGTAACATTAAAAATCAAACATCATGTGAAAACAGCGAACCTTTAATCGTAATAATCCTTAAAAATTGAGCGTTTCAAAATGATGTAAAATTAGTTTCAGAAAATTGAAAATTTACAACAGTGTTATAATGAAATTGTAGTATTAAGCTGCATTTTAAAAGAAAATATTTATTTTCTCAGTTTTGTAAAACGTTTTGATTTCTTCTTATGCTTTCAATGTCCGCCACAGTTTTCGGACAGGCGTCTGACAGCACTGTCAGACCATCCTCTGTCATCATAATATTGTCTTCGATTCGCAGTCCGATTCCTCGGAATTCCCGCGGAACGCTCAGTTCGTCTTCCCTAATGTAGACGCCTGACAAAAAAATAGTCACTATTAGTAGATCAAAGAAAACTCGCGAAATTGTGAAGCGTACGCAAGCATTTTCGGAATTAAAATCAAGACAAATGTGCGCCGAATCATACCTGGTTCAACTGTAAAGACCATTCCAGGTTGAAGTGCTCTGGATCTAAAGGAAAATGGGTCAGAGATCAGCTGTTAGTTCGATTCAAAATTGTCGAATTACTTGATATTTTTAAGTATACATCTGTATTATTACAATCAAATTACCTTTAAATTAAGACCAACTTACCTTGGAATTAGAGATGTGTCGTGAACGTCCATGCCCAAATAGTGACTGACGTGGTGAGGGCAGAGTTTCTGTGTGATCTAAAAGAATCGCAACACGCAATCTTTTTACAATATATTTATTAAACTATCGAAATATATTACTCTGCTATAAAAGTGCAACCCTAAATATTCACATATCTGAATATACGAAAAAGGAAATTTTTCATACGAAAACTCCAAATAGATTATGGATAAATAATTGCAATCAAAATATTATTCGATAAATCGTCAAGCCATGAATGAAATTCTAAATGAAATTCGAACTTTAGGTGCAGCCCAGGTTGTAGAGTGGCCACCTTTGATGCGGCAATCCCGGGTTCGATTCCCGTATGCGGTGATGACACAAGACATGGTAGATGTCAAATACTATTTTAAAAAATTCGTTTTGTCACTTAGCGAGCGTAACAGAATTTTTAAAATATTTTTTTTACATAACTGTCCTGTAAAATGAGTGAAGGCGACTTTCAATGTCCACAGAAAGTCCAACTGGTTAACCGCACAGTAAAAATAGGTGATACCGAGTGCTACTCATGTCGACACCTATTTTTGATGTACGGTTAACAAATCGGTTGTTTTTTTTAAACAGTTTTCGGTGGACATTGAAAGTCTCCTTCACTCATTTTACATGCCAGGAATGTCAAAATGATACTTTAAAAATCCTGTTGTCACTTTGCGAGCGCTCAATCATTCAAAAAACCAACTTTATCACGAATTTTTAATGAAGTATGTCGACCGATTAGTTATTCATAAGTAATGCATCGTGGTGTTTTTACATAGATCGTCGCCAACATCCCAGAATCGCGTTAACGAAATACATCGGTCACTTTTCCTGGTAAACACCAGCGCAATAACACTACAATTTAGAAATACATCGGCTTTCATAATTATACAGCCAACACTTCTACTAGTACCTTTGTCCTTTCGGGCAGGCCCACCGACTTGCCGATGATGCCCAACTCCTGCAAGCTCTTCCCCAACAGCGTCTGCATCTGCACGAACAGCTGATCCAGCGACGGCCGACCCCGACACATCTCGATCAACCTCTCCTGCACCTCCAACAGCGCCTGATAGAGATCGCGGTGCGCTGGCCCGAAGGCCGGCGCCACTGGCCAGGTCCTGGTCACGTCACTGACGTACCCATGCAGCTCGCATCCGGCGTCCACCAGCACCATCTCTCCCTCTGCCAGCACCTGACTATTGGCCACGTAGTGAATGGCGTTGGCCCGCCGACCACTCGCCACCACCGGAGGGTAGGCTAACCGCTCAGCCCCGGACATCCGGCATTCATACTCGATCCGAGCGTTTAGCTGATGCTCGGTGACTCCCGGCAGGGTGGAACTGATAGTCCGGACGAAAGCGTCCGCCGTGACGTCGCAGCTACGTCGCATTAGCGCCGCCTCTGCCTTCGATTTTAAAAGGCGGAGTTGCTGGATGAGTGGTTTGGGGGAGGTGATGAATTTGGGCGGGGAGTTGGCGATGATCGCCCGTATGGTTCGCTCGACGAATGGCTGCGAGACGGTGGATTGCTCGCACCATAGAGCCATGGACCTGGCGTCTCCGCGGCCGAACAGGGAGTTGAGGTAATCGGGCAGCTCGTCCATATCGTGGGCCGAATCCACGCCTAGGAGGAGTGGAGCGCCTTCGCGGCCGGTGCGCGGGCCGTCCCACAGTTCCGAGTGGTGGTCGCGTTTGGGGACGAACATGACCGATTGGGATTCGGCGGGCGAGGCGGAGGAGGTCTTGAGGAGGAGGAGGCTGTCTGGTTCGGCGAAGCCGGTCAGGTAGAGGAAGTCCGAATTCTGGCGGAAGGGGTAGGGGATGTTCTCGGTCATGAAGACTTTGGTGGCGGAGGGGATGAGGGCGATGTGGTGGCGGGACTGACGGGTCATGTGGTCGGCGTACTGGATTAGGGCGTTTATGAGGCGGCGGCGACGGGAACGGTATTCTTCCATGGTGATGCCGGGCGTCACCTGTTGACCAAATGGATTGGAATAGTTGGGGTTAATACATTACCCTGTCGAAATGGCCAAGACTACGAAAACTTCCAAATATAATTAAACGACCTAGTGGAGCATTATTGAGTAGGGAGAGACAGCAATATCATATCTACCATTTCTTTGGCCCTTCAGCTGCAGGCTCAAAGTTACCCCCTGAGGGTACGTCTCGTCTAACTCTGTGGGTATGGCATCATGGTCCTAAGCTGGTGGTCCCGGGTTTGATTCCCGGAACAGCCTCTCGTTTATTCGATCCTGGGGTATTGAGTGTCACTCCTCATAGCCGATGCCTCGGTTGAGATGGCGAACTACCCCTGGGCTGCATGTTTTTTTACTCTGAGGTGAAGGTAGTCGGGCTATTACCGCTGCCATCACCTATCCAACCCTGACGCACGGTCAAATGACCGCATATCCTATTATAAGTCACATGGTATTCAAATTCACAATCTCTGAACGTAATAAGATATTCTGGGCTGGATGAGCATTAAATCTGTGGTTGAACACCAGACTAGAATTCATCATGGACTCATTTAATTTATATTTCAATTACGGAGTTAAGAAATAGTTGAGGGTGGATAATGGAAAGTTGTGTTTCAACACGCTCTACATTCTAGACTGTCAGGTTATCTACATGCAGCCGAGCCTCTAGATCGACTGTCTTATTTGCAGGAGCCGCATTGCAGATAGGCAGGATTTCAGCACACGCCCACCAGTTTCTGATGTCATCAAAAAGAACGGGAGGCACAGTTTTGAGTCGTCAAAATCACCTCGCCCTTCTGCAGAAGATGGCAATGGGTTTCCGCCGTCGGTTGTCCATAGAGGCGTGGGCTAGATTGATCCAAGGCTTGACTGCTCGGTGCAACGGATGACCCAGTGCCGGTCAACAACCTCGTCATGCCTTGACCAGCGACTGGCCAGCCTGTGGCAAAAAAAAAACATCACAAGGGTCACTTTAGAGGTTCAAAACAAATTTAGAACACTTGTCATGCTTTTATTAACATTGATGTGGCCGAAAAATCTCAAGCAGAGTACAAACTTACAAGATTTGGGCAGTTTTGTGCCTCGAAACATCGTTGTTGATTTGGCGATCAGCTGGTAAGCAGACGATAACGCTCAATGTTAAATGAACGGTAATGTTAAGTCTATGGCAATATTAACGCCGTCGTCCGGGAGAGGGCGGTAGTAATCGGGCAACCAGATCAGCGCCCTCTTTTGCCAACATGACGCAACTCTTAAAACATCGATATTTAATCGACTTTTTCGCCCATCTGTTTTCGGTTGTGGGAGATCTTAGGCCTAGTCGTGTGTGCCATTTTGTTGTGCGAGTTTCGGTGAATTTCTACATTTTGAAACATTAGCATTATAGTGGAGAACCTCGCAGTTTGTTTGTTGATGTGAGTATAACCATTTAACTATGGCATTTGTGCCAAAATCGTAGCCGCAAATGTTTGTTTCACGAGAATGTGGGCGCGTGTTTACTCACGCATCCCGCCTACTGCGCATGCGCGTTCTCTAAGGTATTTGAGATGATGTGCGTCTTTCTAGAGTGGTTCCACCTACAGAACATAAGCGCACAATTTTTTCTACTATTTAAACGCACCCCATCTCGAAGATCTTCGAAATATTCCTAGCGAAAAAAATCAGAAAAAAAATTACCTGCAACCCTCGCTGGGCAAGCTAAAATATTTAACATTTGTTTGCGTTAAGCTCGACGAAGAGCGAAAGCCGACACCAAACAATCAACTAGTCCAAAGGTTCAATGATTATAAATTGTTACCCTTTAAAAATGACTACTGTCCCGATTCTAGGGCACTGATTCCAAAATTTCCCCACCCCCTTTGCATTGTAACTGACCTAGGCCTAGCCATGATCGGTCGCAAATCCTAGAGTTCCCTAGAGTTCAATCGACTTTGAGCCGATGTATTCGCTGTAGGATTTGCCAAAAGCAGTCAACAATTATCCGAATTAATCTAATTACGAGGGGTAAATTGGAGGCTCAGTTTTCTCTTTCCAACTGGACTTTGGATTAATTGCGCATTTGCTAGACTCGTCGAAAACATTCTAGAAATATCTAAAGCTATTTTTTACCACGCCCATCAGTATCCGAACTATCTGACTTGTTTATTTAATCTACTTCCAAATACGGGATAGACGGGTATGTGCAGTAAGTACAGATATATGGATTTTCCGCCCTTGCTTGAACTTTGAACATGCTATTTGCAAACTATGGCTAGACTAAGAAAATGTTCACCAGTCTCTAGGCAAACGTTGCTTACACTTAGCCAAAATTAGCCCACAGTTGATTTTGCTATGTTTACCGGATTTCAGGCGACCGTAATTTCAACCTTGCCATTCATTAAGCATTCTGGTCATGTCAGGTCGATAAAATATGTTTATCTGTTTTAAAATATCTCCCCTGGAAATGGCTTTTTTCTTTGCAGTTGTAATTTGGTAGTTTCCGAAATGGTTGATCACCCGCGATAGGTTTTTCCAACGCGCCAAGGAAATAAATAATCTGGTACAGATTGCCAATTTGGGGAAATTGCGCCGTCGACTTAATTCCGTCTTAATAATAGGGTAAAGCGCGCCACAATTTGGACCACTTCAAGGCCGAAAAAAAAAGTCTGGCTTCGGTGGCAGAAAGAGTAAACAATGTGTGCGGCCTGCGAGATTTCGTGATTAAGGCACGTTAGCGCACGAAACAATTTCGATTTTTAAAACTGTTAAGCTTTGACATTCCAACGGTATGGCGCAATCTGTTGAGCCAAAATGTTGACCACAAGCCTGTTCCGTTGCTGTCCATTTCAGTGCCGTAGGCAAGGCACTGTTGTAAATTCAAAATATGTGGACGGCCACATTTTTTAACATACTGTCTTTGTTTTCGGAATATTATATTATTTCGCAACAAGGAAAAGTCCGGCACGAGCCTGCCGAATGAAAAATGAAATTTTAGTTAATTAATAGTCATGTAGTTAGTTAGTAGTAATGTTTTGAACATATTATTATTTTAATTGATAGTAGAATGTTTCGAATATATGTAGTCCAGGGAATATGTCCACCAAGGAAAGGGTTCACGCGGATGTACACGCTCTGTTTTGTCCCTTCCCCCTCCCATTCAGCACAATGGTCGCGCCAGATAAGACATATTGACCTCTATTGCTCCCAAGCTACAAATAGATCATCACCTCTGCCTGTGAATTTCCCCTCCTATTTTTAAAACATTGAAAAGGGACAAGATCTTGGAAAAGGGAGGTCAAACGTTAAAAATGGATCCACGCGAGTCCAAAGGAACTGAAATGCTCACGTTCTCCACGATTTATTCTAATTTGCCATTTCTGGTATGTTGGTTCTGCGCCGCCACCCCTTCATGTCGCTGATTTTTTCGAAAGATGGAGCTGTTGGTTTTCAAAATGTACGAGACATTATACCAGTAATAATAATAATAATAAAGATTAATTCATTGCTTGCAGTACGATTGATTGATATATTGAATCATATATTACTACAGAAAAATACTCGGATAATTTATAAATAAATTAGTTGAATAGCAGTCTACTTTTTTTTTGTTTAATTTCACATCCAAATAAACCTTTTTGTTTATTCTCTAAGCACGTATACTTGCCTTTGTGTCGGCTTCTGTAATTTTAAAAATAAAACAATTTTCACCCATTTGTATTCAAAGCAAAACTTAACGCTTCCTTTATTTTTTCGTAGAATTTGTTAAACAAAATAAATTGCAAAGAAAAATTCGACGTAGAATCATCTCCTTTAAAATCCACAGTATGTACGTGTATGAAGACAAATTTTATTTGGTATTTTTGTCTTCATTCGCGTACATCCTGTGGATTTGTTAAGACAGTTTCGTGGAATTGATTAATTGAACATAAGAGTTAGAAAAAAGCACTTCCCCCCCCCTGATAATAAATTTAATAATGCAATTTTCTTCGAACGATTAGTTGTGGACAATGCGATCAATTCCGAAGTACATTTTGGGAAAAATACATGGCAAATTTCGTTCAGATACAGCGCTTAAACTTTTTTTCATTCTAATTTTATTATTTTTGGGGTCAGTCGTCTATTTTTAACCCGGAGCTGTCTACCTTCGTATCACACGCTTCCGAGAAGCGCCGCATCAATTCGGTTGTGTTTCTTATCTCTGTTTGACTTTTGTTTTTGTTTGCAACATCAGATTATAGTTGTGAGTCTAACAGAGCGTCTCTATATTGTTTGCATCTCTTTATCTTTATAGGTAAATAATTCTCGTTGACGAAAACAACACAAAAAAAGCGAAATGTCTATTTTCCCACCGGGCAGCATTGCCAGCCTGCAGAAGTTCGTCGATCTGTGTAAGGCCAACCCTGGCGTCCTACATAGTCCCGAGTTGGGATTCTTCAGGACGTACATAGAGACGTAAGCACCTGCGATATTCCATACTTTTATTGAGATTTAGTATCAGTTGTTTTCAGAATTACAGCTCTGGTGGTCTCGTTTTTCGTTTTCTCTTTCCTGTTCCACGAAAGTGTTTTTGAGGAAGATTTGCGTTCATAAACTTGAAATGGAACTAACTTTTGTACGTGCTTTCAATTTCTCTGTTTTGATGTGATGTATTCGGGGTCGATATCGCAGGATGGGCGGTAAAATTCCACCGATTCCTCCCAAGGCGGCGCCGGACACTTCTGCCAAACCTAGTTCCTCGTCGCCGACCAACGACGGGGTGAGTCACCAGTTTTGCATCACAAATGCGGAGTGGCCTTAAAGTGAAGCTCTTATCCCAGTTGTTAAGATAAATTGATCCACCCTATAACTGCGATGCTGTTGGCGCATTTGTATGGGCCAACATCAATCTATGGCATCTAACCTGGCTGAATGCTTACGTTGTGCACATTTTTCCATGTGTAGATTTTTAATATACGTTTTCCTGCGTACATTTTTAAATATCTTTATTTTGAAATCACGAGCTGCGTCGTAATATTTGTGACTCAATATGTTAAAATTATACCGGGTTCGATTCACTGTTAAAATTCCGTGGTCTGATACCATATTTATCGGTTCAGTGGGTATGGCAACATCCTACGAAGCCGACGGCCCCGGGTTCGATTCCCGGCGCAGGCTTTCGTTTATTCGTTAGTTTGGGGTACTGGCGTCACCCCTGAGTTTCCATTAGGGAATCCAGAGCTTAGGGGTGGATCCTACAGGCTGGCTATTCCAGCTGCCATTTCCCTTCCCTGCCCCTCGCACATCTCCATAAAGACATGAGGCTGCAGTAATCCTGTAGTGCACTAGGCACTACGATGATTAAAAAAACACAAGGCCATGTGCTATGCGGTACAGCACCGCTCTGCGCGCTAGCTTATCCGGGGGCAAAACTTCATTGCGTTGGCAGTTTCGAATGAAATAGAATTGTCGCAATCTTTAAGTGCCTTTCTGCGCTGCTTTATTTTTAAAATCTTTTATTTTGACTTGGCCTGAACTTTAATTGTCTGTTTGTTTGTTTCAGTCTATTTGAGATCCTATTTATTGTCCGAATGATTGTCCACGTGTAAGAATTTCACACTTTAAGAACATCAAAGGTATGAACTTAGGGCAAACTTTGTCTTAAATTGAATGAATAATTGAGACAAATTAGGGCAACTGTTTCACAGCTTTATTTAAACCCGAATTTTAACTCCCAAAATATAAAAATCATAAGTTCATACTTTGCGATACCGTATTGTTTTGGCAGTGGTGGATAATTTTATCAGAGAACGTTTAACTGAAACAAATGCATTTTCTTTATTTTGAGGTGTGAGCAAAATGAGAGGAGACAGGAAAATACCAGGTAGGACAATTGATTTTTGTTCTTATGTTTGTTTATTGCGTTGCGACTGACGTAATAATGGCCGGTTGCCAACTTTATTATGGCGTTTTTATTTATTATTATGTCAATATTGCGTCATACATGTATTTACTCGCTAATTGCATTCGATATCGTTAGAATGATTTTGATGCTTGCGAAGCTTTTATACGCCGGCATATTGTCTGTATTGGTCAATTTGGAATATTTGTTTGGCAAAAACACAGCAAGTAATGAAATATACGAAAATATTTTTTAATTATTTTTATTCACTGGTGTGTGAATAACTGTTCCACAGTTATTCACACAGAATAAAATCCCGGTTTTACCATTTAATTTGTATTTCAAGAAACAATTACAATCTCGAAGACATATTGTCGCCATCACACGGCCGATAGTCCTATACATGCCACGTCGGTATACATTTTGTTTTTTCAATTTTGATCGAATTAAAAAAAAAACCAATACCGACAAAAGCCGGACTTGGTAGAAGTGGGAATCGATTCAGAAAGCGGATGAACGGTATTCAATGCCTCAAATTCGAGACAAAAGTTGATAAAAATTTTTGTCACCGTTAGAGACGCTTTCACGGCCATCATAGCCATGTGTCGTGAACATCACCGCGCCCATTGTGTCCGCGGCCTTATCTGGACGTGACCTTGGTGATCACGTGACCAAGTCCGAGTCTCAGTCGGAATGGTAGGAAAAGCGACTACAAAAGGAGCAAAGCGAGAGATATGAAAGGAGATTTTGCCCACGTGCATTGCATTGTATTGTAAACGGCGGTTGTAGAGGCGACAGAAAGCGGAAATGGATGTAGCCACGCTTTCTCCAGCGACAAACCTGACAAAAAGACGTTGACGAGAAGTGCGTCCGGTTAGCGCGGCAAAGTGATGGCAGTGACAATTCGCCATTTTTCTCACCCGTCTTTGTCAGTCAATATTCATCTCCCTACAGCGCGAATTCCATTATTGGCCAGCGCTGTTACGTGGCAGAGTGGCGTACGAAGATGTCTTAATTATTTTCGGTAATGTTCCTCGTGGACAAAGAGATGTGAGGAATAGAGCGCTGCTGGTGTCGACGATGTTGACTGATCTAAGCCGTTCCCTTGGCTGGGGTTACATTATATTGCCCCGAAGGAGTTCTTTTGCACAACACGTTTTTTTTTTTTTTTAAATGCCGTGCAACAGCGCTCCCGGGTTTCATTTCCGGTGCAGGCATTCGGTTCATCGAAGCGAGAGCCTGTCTCTGAGGCGTTGCCTAAGTCAACACGAGGCTTACAGAATCGTCGAGAAAATTCACTACAATGATTGGAAATTTTAAAAACGTTTTTTTAGACGTTTTTAGAAAACTAATAAACGTTTTTAAGACATTGAACATTTCTAAGGAACCTGTTTAAAGAAATTTGACGTATTTGTCGGGACAAGTTTTTTAAAAAGGAAAAAGTTTTCGTGTTCTGGTATAAGTTTTTGTCTTCATATTGGATATCTGATTTTCAGTGTGACTGACTACTGTGCCAAAAACGTAGATGACACACATCTGTGTTAGACGATCCGTTGGCATAGTTCTATATGGGAAAAACCAAGGTGTGTATAACGGTTGACACACTTGACGGCCGTTCCACGCGATTAGGTCATTTTCCACCTTTCGTACGGGAACCCAGATCCCTTATCGGTTTTGACCCTTTTTCGTACTTCCGATTCCCGGCTACTGCAACTGCTGTTGCGCCCGATAACCGTAAATGGGATTGGAAGGGAGGTAGGGGTGGGAGCGGTGATGCTTCTATTTCTGGGCCAAAACATTGATGACCAAAATTTTTCCTGCCAATCGGTATACACAATGGGAGCGTGCTGAAGGCGCTCGGCGAATCGTAGAAAATGCATTTCGCGGGCGCGTCTGATCGCCTATATAGGCGGCCCCGCCCTAAAACTAGGTCACCGATCCGCGAAGCACGTATTTATAACGTATTTTTAGGACCGAGTCGTGTCCCAAAACCACCGACGGGTGCTATTGAGGGCCACTGGGATGGCTGGCTACCCTTGGCTACTTGGCTACTTGGCCCACCCTTGGCTACTTCTGATTTTTCCATCGTCTTTTCGTTGTGGGGATGAAGCTTCTTTGAGTGGTGGGTGTAGAGTTTTTTTTTTTTTTTTTCTTAGTAGAGTTTGTTTCTTTCTTATAAAAGGGATATGTTCCCGTTCCTGCTAAGAAAAATGGAACCTGTAATAGTTCTGGTTCCTGCAATCGAATGCGGTCGCCGTAGTTAAGTGGTAGAGCATTAGCCATGTCTGCGGCGATTCTGGGTTCGATACCCGGCTCGGGCTTTCGCTATTCGATATTCCGAAGTACTGACGAAAATGTGTTTCTCAACAATTTCTCAAGAAAATTGGTGGGTACAGAATCTCCTGTTATATTATTCACTTCAGTGATGACAAAAATTGTTTGTCAATAAAAAATAATAATATTAAAATTAATGGAACTTTGCCGTTATTCGGTGTCGCTTCACAATCTTACCGTACCGTGAACGTATAGCTCCTTTTCCGTTCTTCGACGATTAAAATCGTAGGAACGACGAATCGAAGTTATCGGTTGGTATTCGCCCTTCTTTAAATGTGCTCTAGAATTTTAGGCGATCCGTACAGGGTGTGTTTGGCATTCGGCCCCGCGATCTGTCCAGTTATTTAAAATAAACAGTTCCGCTCAACTCCTTAAAATCTAAAAGGAACCTAGACGCTCCTAAGTTCCTCAGAAAAGGGACCAGTTCCTAGAAATGGAACTTTTTCGTTCCAGCCCAACGCTGACTACGATTCAAACGCCAAAAACGAGAACAGAGATGAAAGATTTAGAAAGGAGAAGGGGGAGAAACGTCAGAGAGGTGACCGCAAAAAAGTGCAAAAATAGTGAAGGGGGAAGAACACGTAGACCATTCTCTGAAAATCTGGTAATCGTGCGTCGCATTATTCCCCCCAAAAAACACGCTTCATTCAGCGTCAGCGCGCCGCCAATGGAAGCGAAAGTGACAAAAGGAATTGATAACCCACTTTTCGCGTTTGTTCGCTGTTACCATCACCGCCGCCACCACCACCATGATGGGAAACAGCCTTTCATTTATCCGAACCACCTTTTTTTTTGTCTATTTTTGCGCTCGAAAACTGTGTCTAGGTTGTGTGTGTGCGTCTCTGTGTTTGGCGCTGTGAATGGAGAGAGAGAGCATCGCCGTTTTGTAGAACAATCCAACGGCGGGCGGTCACACTGTTTGACGATCACGGTCAAGAAGCGACGTTAAAAAAATGCGCGTTTCGCTAAACGATAAACTTTTTAATTTTTAAAATTTTGATGTGGTGATTGCCGCGCCGTAGCATGATAGCAATATATGGGATTGTACTATTTGATAAGTAGGATTATCAGCACCCACCCACACCCACAGGGAGTGGCCTGGTAATTTGGATTTTTGGCCAAGTCTAGGCTTCTGACCTAGGCAATGATCTTTAACGTGTACATGACAACGTACAGGCACGGCTCTCATGACTTTACTTCCATTCTGAAGGAAGCTACGAATTTTGCTCGCCCGAAAAATTTGGGATGTATCGGTTGGGATCCTCAAACGATTCTAGTGGTACAGAATCTACTTTTGTGGTATTCACTACCTTTGATGGCGATTGACTTGTGATGGCGATTGGCTTGTGATGGCGATTGACCTGTGATGGTGATTCACTAATGATGACGATCATTGATTGTCAAAAATAGTAATAACTCTTGTTAGTTTTTTTACGCGACAGTTGGCCAAACTCTACCCCATGCAATCTCGTTGGTTAACCTCGGCGCTTCCCCGCCGCGAACGGCGCCACGATCGCTCAGCACCCGTCAACGTGGCTGGAGGCTCTCTCCCTTTCTTGACGCGGGGCCATTGTCGCAGTCACGATGTTTAGTCGCGCTTGACACGTTAATTGTGGTTGATGCGTGCGTGGGTGGGCGGCAAATGGTCGTCGCCGTCGTCGTCGTGGTGCAGGTGGCGCTAGCATCGCGCGGGAGCGTGTTCGTTCGTCCGTGCGCTAAATTGGGATGACGGTGGACCGGGATCCCCGCCCAAATGGCCCGAGAAAAAAAGTAAAACGCATTAAGGACGTCTACCGCGGCCCCGCCTATTTGCACCCACGACACTCTTTCTCTCTCCTCTTCGCCTATACCCTTCGGCGAGAATGTATCTACTACCTGTCTACATGCGTTGTTGCTATCTTGAGCGTCCTCTGAAACTGGGCGCCTTTTTGTAAGCGGTAACGGAACCGCGTAACATTGAATGAAAAGGAACTCCTTCCAGTTTGCCATTTCTCCGTAAAGAAAAGGAGCCCATTCCCCCTTTCCCTTCCTACATAAATTGAAGAGAATGAAGCCGTTCCTCGTTTTTGTTTTTTTTACAATTTGGATACTTGGATTAAAAACTTAACAAAAAATCGAATAAAAACAATTCAGTTCAATTCAATTTTTACTCGTAAGGTATATTGTACGGTTGTCATAGCTCAATTTATGTGTGACGATGATCACGGGTTCGAATCCCGGCTCGGGTATTCGTTATTCGATCCCGAGATACTGGCGACAAGATGTTCATCCACTCAATCGCTCAATCGATTAGAGGGGTATAGAATCTTTTGTTGTGATATTTATTTTAGTGATAACTATGAGAAAGATAATTTGTTAACAATCAATTTATTGTCAATCAATTTGATGTTGCTAAAATGGCTGCCACATATCAAAACGGAATGTCAGTAAAGTTAGCCCCCCCATATTGGAATTTCGACTTGAAAACTTGCCAATATTTTGGGCTATATTTGTTC
>JAUJYS010002464.1:0-14754 GCA_033995665.1 Melogona broelemanni
TTCCCTTCCCTGCCCCTCACATATCTCCATAGAGACACGAGGGTGCAGTATTCCTGTAGTGCACTAGGCGCTACGGTTAATTTAAAAAAATAAAAAAAAATAAAAACATCTCACTTTAGGTTTACGCATTTTCTATATAAGCCAGGAACTAACAGTGTCGGAAAGATCGTAATAGCATTAATAGCCTTGGCTTTCGTTTACGGACGTTAATGCCATAGAGTGCGATAAAATCGTGTGCCTAATGTTATCTAATGTCTGGTTGGACATCAAGCCAATACATAAGACAATAATTTACGGTATATTCCTTTTCTTTGGAAAACTACAAAACTAGATTTTTAAAAAGGATTAAAAAGGAAAAATTATATGTTTTGCAGGCACATCATTGCCTCACTTTCAAAAGCTACTAATCCACAAGTAGGCGAACGCGCCCATCGTATTTAATACAATATCAATCGACCATCGATTATAAGATGAATGACGGCGATGCGCCCACGCACCCAAACGAACGTACTGGATTTCATGAGGTGACCAGAGACCATAGGAAATTGTATGTGTATTGCGGGCCAGGGGGAACTTTTTAATGGCCTTTGAAAAATACGAGTTTCAAATGTGGTAAAACGATGTGTACTGCGGGCAAGTTTCACGGGGAGCTTTCAACTGCCTGTCGGTAATTGCGACTCGAACGAAACTCCTTTCACGTCTCTTTAATTTGTATTGACTGTGTACAAAAGCACAAACACAATTTGTAATGAAAAAAAAGCTCTAAAATAAATAAAAAAATTACACTAATCACTAATCAATAAGTTGCCACTGATTTATTGTTAATGGCTAAAGTATTGCGAGTTTAATGAAGCAATTAAAAAAGTATTCTTGTTATTTAACCTATTGTTCTAAAGTATAATTTATATTTACTCGCGCAATTGTTCATTATGCTTAGGCCCTAATTATTAAATTGCTAAAATCGGGGTTACTTCCAATTCATGCTCAGTTTTAAAGCGCCAGTCAGGAATCCCACCTTAAAAGAGCGCTAGAACCCAAATTACATCATTTATATTTTTTTGTTTTTTTCTGTCCTAAAATGTAGCGGAACAAATGTAGCTGAACGAATGTAGCTTACATTGGTAAGCCATAAGGCGAGCTTGGCGCCAAGGTTTAAGCCGCACGACTTAACCGCATTTATTCGCCTTTCACGCCTAAACGCGCACGCAAATTCAATTTTCGCTTCTTGAATTATCATCCTGTGACCCTAATCCTATTTCGCTTCGCTCGTGCCCAATTGAAGGGTGACCTTTTGTTCTGATATTGATTTATTCGATCTCGAAAAATTTAAATAATTAATGCAATTTTTACATATACGTAATTAGCTCACGGTAACTTTCAATCTTTGATCACCTGCGTCTTGTTATTACTGGTCCCGGGTTCGATTCCCGGCGCGGGATCTCGTTTATTCGATCCCGGGGAATTGGTGATAATGTGTATCTAACATATTGCATAGCAACAAGAGGATATATAATCGCCTGAAACGAAGAATCGCCTGAAACTGAACAAAGAACAATAATTTTAAACTTTGCAGAGAAATGTCAAAGAGTAATATTTTATTGTCATTGTGCACCAATATTTTCTATCCGTTTCGATTCTTTATTAAAAGAAAGTTGAGCAATGTCACCTTTAAAAAATAAATATGAAGAATATATAATGTATGCAAAATAAAGTTTTTGAGCACATTTTCCATATTTTTCCTGTCAGTGAATTTGTTGCTAAATGATTCATTACGAGCATCGAGCCAGGGCGTAGTTTTTCCCAAGTGCCGGGAGACATTACATTAATAATGTTCTATTAACACCGCGGACAATTTGCAAAGTTCGGAAAAGAGTTTCTTAATGACCAAGCTGGTCTTAGCATCGGAGAAAGAAAATAAAATTACACAAGAGTCCATTAGGCGAGCTTATAGCCGCGAAATTACGTTGTAGATAGAGAATGAGCTGGTTTTCTTGCAAATATCCGCGAGAATATCGACAGAAACCGGAGGCAGTAATGGTTGATCAACTGGGGTAAAACTGTTCGTTCAATGTATTGACAGTCATAAAATTCGCCCACTGCACACGGCCTGATGGTGTTTGTCTGGCATTGCGGCCTGTTTAAGAGCTATATTTTGATTGGTCATGTGTGGCGATTGTAGATCCGGTTCCGGTCTACCAGATGGCTTTGGTTTTGCCAGCGGGTGCCAATTTCCAACATATAATTCTCTCAGATGCAATTATCACCACCACTGATTTCCATTTGAATTAAGAAAACAGATATCTACAGCATATTTAGGCAAAATCGCTTGAGTTTGCATTTGCTCTTGCGTTTGTTTGCTTTTGCGTTTGCAATATAAAAAATAATAGTAACGCTATATTCACCCTCGTGGCGCTGCTCGGTATTTTAACCTTACACCTCTTTGATCGAATCTCGATAAACTACAAGATGAATTGGCGCACGTATCAAAGGAATCTGTCACCCGATCAACCTATAGCAAACAGATCGTGTTACAGTTGGTCGCACAAAGCCGAATATGACTCTTGCCTTTTTTCAACCATTGCAACTGGAGCGAATGGCCGTACCTCATTTCTAGCCATGGCGCTTTACGTTTACGTTACGTTTTTACAGTACGCCGGTCTCAATCGTGATAATAGTGAAAGCCGAGAAGACCGCAAATTTAACCACAATATTAAAATCTTTACTGGGAATAATAGATGAAATCAGCATGACAAGTGTTTTATCACGAAGGAAACCAGAGCAATTATTTACCTGCAAGTCCAAAATATTCATATAATTTTACACAGAATTTGATTGCTGAATTATGTCAATTACAATTACAAGAATTGAAATATAGTGACTTCCAGTAGACCAAGTCCAGTCAGTATTCCAACAGGATGCGGTGCGGGCAGTCCCGGGTTCGATTCCCAGTTCGGGATCTAGCTTATTCGATCCCGGGGTAGTGGTGAAAATGTGCCCCTCACATATTGTCATAGTAACATTATCTCCCGTAGTGATATTCGCTTTAAAGATCAGGAATAAAGAAAAATAGCGCATGTGTATCTGAATGTGTCTGCATTTTGCGTTTGTTTAAGGACTAAAGTCTCAGGAGCACACTCTATAAGATAAACTCTTTTACCATCCAGTAAAGTAATCTGAGAAATAAAACGCCAGGCATTATATACCAGTGGAACAGAAAAACCAATATACTTCCGCATCGTTGACACAATCTCTCTGATTAGGATTGGCTCAGTTCTGCACGATTCGAGATAGAATAATGTAAAAACGCTATCGGAAACGAACTTAGTATGGTTTTTGCCAATGTCGAGGAAACGAGAAGACGTTAATCCCTTCCCGTAATTTGATTAACGACACGTGGCTCCTGCATATGTGGAATTTGTGCTAGTAATGACTATCGCTAGCGGATATGTATGAAATGACATGGGCATTAACAAAATCGTAATCGAGAGGTTTCTATAGGAATATACGTGTAAGAGATATATACCAACGAAATATGCGATAATATCAGCAAGAATAGCGAATATCAGAAGTAGATAATATAACCGTTAATTTTATGTTTCCTCAATCTACACATTGTGTTACTTGTTCCTGTAGATTTACTGTTCATGTTCACGTACGGTTACCAAATTATTCGTAATCTAAAAAAATGTTTCCTTCGAAACGATAAACGCGTTTTTGGGGTACGCACATAAATTCGTTAAATTTATTACAAATTCCCACAACACAAGGCCAAACACCATTTTTGTAGTTTATCGCGCTTCCATTGCCACCATTCATGAAATAAACGATCGGGAAACATTTTCCGGAACAGCGCCGAATAACAACAAAAGCCCCAAAACATATCATACAGACAATATATCTTTAATTTTATCCTAAGAGTCCAAGAGTAAACTTGTACTATGTTACGAAGTAAACGTTATCAAAAATCGGATTATAAATTAATGTTTACAGGTTTACTCGTAGCTGATAAAAAACACTCACAGTGGTAAAACAAAAGCAAAACATGTCACGCCAAATTAAAAAAAATAATAATAAATTAAAAAATATAAATAACGATAAGAACGAAATAAGGCTGCGCAAAAACACAGAATTGAATATTTCGTTCAATTTTTACCGCATGATTCGAAACTAAAACCGAAACACGCATTACTTGAAAGTTTAAAAACAAAACCATAAAAACTGTTTGGAAAACACCGGTATACCACGTTGTGATTTACTAACCTGTTTGACCACGACACAGTAGATGCGCACGTAGAAAAATCCCATGATCATAGAGGGCGACACGATAGTGGCAAAGTAGAGGAACACTAGATAGTTGTAATCCATGACCTTGACGAAGAAGCACTTGTTGTTGTCAGGACGCGGCGCGTGCCAGCCCATGAGCGGAAGTAGGCCCACCAGGACACCCAGGATCCAGCAACAGACGATCATACCTGCGCAAAAGACAACAACAACAACAAAAAACGTATTAGGAATGAATAAGAAAGTTAAGTTTGGCATTACATTGAAAATCTGAAAGATGTTATAGGAAACATATTTAAAGCAATACAATTGAAATTACATTACAATATAGGAGTTTACACTGTGTATGAAGCTGGTTGAAAGTGAAGCGGCCACCATCTTCACCACCACTTCACCATAAAATTTAAACTGTGTATGAAATTGCCACGAATTGTACCAAAACAAAGTATATATATTAATAATGTGGGATATATTATTTCAGCTATCATGCTAGTTGTCATCACAATGATCACAGTTTTTCATTTGACTATTAATTTAATATCGATGGTATTTTTTGTAGGAGCCGGTAAATATGAGCTGGTAAATATGTAAAAAACAATCGAAATAATTTCGGTACTTGCAGCACCTTATAAAAAACCGCAATGAAATAATATTTTCTTTTAAAACTTAGTTGATTCTTTGGCCAGTCTCTATTTTTTTATTTTTTTTTTAAATCGCCGTAGCGCCTAGTGCACTACAGGATTACTGTACCTTCGTGTCTTTGTGGAGATATGTGAGGGGAAGGGAAGGGAAGAGGGATGGCAGCTGGAATAGCCAGACTGCTGGATCCACCCCTAAGCTCTGGACTCCCTAATGAAAGCTCAGAATTAAAATGGTACTAAAGTGGTGAGCCCATTTTAATGGCATAAGAACGATGTCTAGGCAGGGTTCGATTTGCCAAAAAAGAAGGGGGGAGGGGGTCGGATCAGTGAGGTTGGGAAGGGGTGACGTAGCAAGTAGCATGTTTTTGCACTATTTAAATAATTTATTGATTATGAGACGTACCCACTCCGGAGAGAAGAATTTGTTGTTGATGATGAGAGTTCGGTACACATTTTCGTCGTCAGAGAAATCAATAATAGTTCCCGCCATAAAATTTTCCGGATATTTCTGAAAACAAACACGATAATTTAAATAAAGATAACAGCAGCAAATAAAAGCAAAATAAATCTAAAAATTGAACAAGATCGTTGCAGTCATAACAGTCATTGTTGTCATTGCAGCACTGGAAAAGTGGTTCGCATTTTGTGGGTTTACGTTTAGATCCGTGCACTTTTGTTTCTCACACGCAGTGATGATTAGTTGCTGGCTGTAGGTGTAGTATTGGTACAGTAGATAATAGACTTTATTCGTTTCCGAGATCGTCGCTTTGAAGAAGGTCGGTTGGTAGGGATAGTCCTTGCTAAATTGAAACAGCAATTCCACTTTTGGCATAAGCGTTCCAGATTCAGTCTAATTGAAGGGGAAAATAATATATCAATTTGCGACACAGAAAAGAAAATATTCAAATAAGAGGCAAAGGAATAATTTATCTTGTCACGTACATGCATGTGACAATGCAATTAAATATTGTTCTATTTTCAAACTTGGCGCCAGAAATAATTTGTAAATTTTATTTGTTTATTTTTATTTTTTCTTTAATTACCGTAGTGCCTAGTGAGTCTATTTTATAAAAAATACACACTTGAAATGATTAATTATTTTTATTTTTCGAAACTATTATGCACAGTTTATTAATCCTTGAAGTCAGCCGAAATTGTTTGACAACAATTCGACTCAATCATTTCAAAACAACTTTTCAAACGTGTATGTATTAAATTTAAGTCTTTTTTGACCAAAAATGCTTAATAGTATATAGTTGTTAGTTTCAAGCAATAAGAAAAATTACCGAAATCGTAGTTTTTCTTAAAAATCTATAGTTGAACTCACTTTTGCTGAAAGTGTCGATGTAATTGATGTTGTATTTTTCCTTTCATTTATTTCGCCGCTCATGTGAATATTGTTAATGGAACTGTCATAATCGGCTTCTAAAAATCTCTGTCCTCGGCAGACATGGGCTGGAAACAAAATAACATTCAAACGTAATAATTAATCCATCTGCAGGTATTCATATTTTCTTTCACTACACGTGCATATGATTGTAACTAGCCAAGGTTAGAGAAGGTAAGAGAACAGGTTAGCCCATGCGAGGACTTTTGTGAAATGAGCTTTTGCGACACCTAGGGAGTATCACGTGCATGATGGGCCTCCAGACGACGCGTTTTACGTCATCTGGAAACGTGACTCGCCAGAATTTTTTGGTTCTTGACAACGAACGAGCCGGAGATATCACGTTTAAAATTATCACGTGTGAATTTGATTGCGGCAGCCAATCACGATTGTCTTTCAGGTGATGTCTTTTGCGGTGTCACCCAAAAGTTAATAATCCGTTTCGGTTCGGATCAGTCATCCCGAGTTAACTTTTAGAACACCCTCCTATTACGATACTTTGTCACGTGAACATTTATGCCAACCAATCCCGGTGGGTCTCCAGGTAAGGCGCAATTTTTTTTAGCCAATGAACGCTCTACCCCCTACCCCCCTCCCCTTCCCCCGCATGGTCTAACCTCTTATCTTTGAAAACCTTGTGTATCTCCTAAGCTAGGCATTTATTTTCGCCCAGTCTTATTCCATTGGCAAAAGGAACGAAAACTTTCTCCCGCCAACAGAATATTCATACGCAAATATTCGCGGCTGTCATCGCGAGTAACGCCGAGCTATCTTTGTGTCAAGGCTTCATCTTTACCAAGAACGCCCCCTCCCCCTCCACTCCTTTCCATCGCCTTTCGTTTGTTACGCACAGAATTTGTGAGGACTCGATTTAGCATGCTCGTAAATGGAACGCTTTCGTACCAGCAGCCAATCAACGTTCGTTATCGATAATTTGTCTGCCACTTGGCGTGTTTTCAGCGTCAATGGCTCAATTAGCAAATCGCCCGGCACAAAAAAAGTGAATCTTAAAAAAGAACCCTGGTTCGCTAAACCCATTTGTCAAAGTCAAGTCTCTGTTGGCGAGTAATAATTCCGGCGAAGTTTCTCCTCTAATCAAGGAAATTTAAATATCGCCACGTATTATAATCAGGAATGGAAGTTGAAATTGCTTTTCTTGTCAGAAATCACCATTATTACACAGCACGAAATTCTGCTCGCAAACATAATTTAAAACAACTTTTCGTTTGGTGTCGTTTCTCCAATACTGCGATACGGTGAATTAAAAAAAAAAAAAATGCTTCAATGCTTTTGAATTATTATTTTCCCCCAATCACTGTAGCAAATACAACTAAATTATATTACGTACTCCTTGTGTTCAAATGGTAGTGTGAGGGGTACATTTTCACCAGTATTGAACTATTTCACCAGCACCGGGATCGAATAGAAGAGAGCCCGTGCAGCGAATCTAAATTGGATCGCTGCACTGCAGTCGGTTGCAATACCGACTTGGCTACGACGAGTGGTGCAGTAGAATAATATATTTTTTACATTTCCATATTTTTACTCGACAAATTATATTTCTTCAAGTTTCATCTCTTCAGTTTTTATTTCTCCAAGTTTCATCTTGGATAACTAATTGGTACGGCCGTCTAGTCCAGTCGGTAATGCTTCCGACAGCGGTGCGGACGGTCCCGGGTTCGATTCCCGGCAGAAACTCTCCTTTATTCGTTAACCTGGGGTACTGGCGTCACCCCTGAGCTTACATTAGGGAGTCCAGAGCTTAGGGGTGGATCCAGCAGCCTGGCTATACCAGCTGTCATTATGCTTCCCTTCCGCGACCCTCACATATCGCACATAGCACATAGCCATAGCGACACGGGGGGTAGTAATTTTTTTATTTTTTTTAATCACCGTAGTGCTTAGTGCACTACAGGATTACTGCACCCTCATGTATCTATGGAGATGTGCGAGGGGCAGGGATGGGAAGGGATGGGGAATGGCAGCTGGAATAGCCAGTTTGCAGGATCCAGGTAATCCTGTCGTGATTAGCACTAGGGGTGATTTAAAAAATATAATACCAAAAATCAAGTAATAAATCTCTTCAAATTTTATCTCTTCAATTTTCTCTGTCTAAATATCTTTAGGATTTTCATGAACTTGTTAAAGGCAATATTTTTTTAAAACTTTTTCCGGACAAACTATTTATTTGGCAGACTGTACATGGCGGCATGTGCGGCATATGGGCGACATCGGTATTTTGGACCATTGCCATGCGCCCTTGCAGTATGGCCAACCGTCTGTGAATGGTGACGTCAATGCTAGCAATAGCAAAAATAGCCGATACCACGGGCATTGTTGACAAACAATTGCCTTTCATTTTTCCTGGCTCTTCCCTCCCTCCTCCCCTTTCCTCTCCTCCATTCAAACTTCAGGCACATTTGATAAACAAGTTTCATGGACCATTTCACGTTCCTGGTGCAAAATTTTATTCCTAGATTGATTTGGTCAAAATGAATCAAACCAAAAAATTGCAATTGCATTCGAACGATAACAAATAAAAATGTTTCCGCAGAAAATATATTGGAAAGCGTCACAAAATGTAGTTAAGAATCAGATTGAGCTTTTATGTTGTTTTTTCATCCAAATTAATATTCAAGGATACGCTTTACACATACTCAAGCTAAATTTGGTTTGATTAATAATTGCTTTTTTTTTTGCGAGAATTTTTTTTTATAAATACCAATGAACTTTATGGTGTAACGTTTTGGTTTCTACAATTGCCCTTTCAATTGAAACATTTTATTTAATTTTATAGATTAATATTGTGTTTGTGAATGTTTATTCACAAACACAATATTTGAATTGAAACAAACATTTCATCACGTACGGTATGAAAGACATTCATCACTTTCATCAATATCTTTCATACCGTACAGGGTAAAAGCCTTAATGCTTAATAAAATTATGGTAATTATATGTGAAGCTTCCCCCGATTTATCGGCATTTTTGTGACTTTTTTTTAATAGAAAGTGAATGCCTTCATGGGCAAAAGACAAACGATAAAATACCACTCTATTCCAGGGAGTTGTACGCGGGGATAAAAAAACGTGCAATGTGCTTTGCGTGGCATTGTTCTATAGATAGATAGTACACGTCGTTTTTCTCATCCCCCGCGTTTCACTGTACCAGCAGCGTAACAGGCCATATAAAAGGAAGGGTGGTCTATCGTGATTTACGCATGACCACCCTCTGTATAGCTTTAATAAGCGTGCTGGGGAAAATAAATCTTTAATGCCACGTCTGTTGCCACCTCTATACAGTCCGTAGGAATAGGCTAAACTGGTCGTTATACCTGCAATGTGTGCTATCAATGATGTGTAAGACTAGAACGTAGAATGTTGGTGTCTTCTTACATACAATATAGCCCCCTGGTTCAATAGTGTCGTTGTTTCGATAAGTCTCGATTTTATTTAGATGATCTTTGTATTCTTTCACCATTCAGACTCATTTCTTTATTGATTCATATTGTAAACAACTTGTATGAAGTAGTGCCCAACCAACTTGCCCCAAAAAAAATCGCTCTTATCCTACTCATGCCCCCTCATACATCGCCGAATTCGTCCATTTTGTGTCATCTTTACATATACGTGCTCTTTTCTTGTATTTTTTCATATACCTATCGTTGATATTGAATATAAAAATATAGCTGAGATGATTGCCACGCTATTAAAAATATCAATGTCATCAATAGAGAAAAAAAAACATTCTTTTGTATCATACAAACGTATTTTTTTAATCGAAAAATATGCTAAATCATATTTTATACGACTATTTTAAGTTTCAGTAAAAATAAAAGGAAAATTATCCATTGAAATCATTCAACGAATGAGACAATGCGTAACAAATATGGAGGACGAATGACAGTAAAGATAAATTATTCCACTTATTGGGTATTTTTGAAAAGAATTTTTCCTTTTCTCACAAGATCAAACTGGCAGCATCTTGACTAGGTCTCGTCTTCACTAAACAATATTTGAAACTCGCGTAGGCTCATTCATTTCTAGACAAGACTCAAGACTGGACAATTCGCAAGCATTTCAATTGTAGCGTGTCATGCGCCAAAACCGCGTCCGATAATCAATAATCTAAACAAAGTTACTCGCAACAGTTACTGGTTTGGTACTTTCCAAAGTTGACGGAGTTCATTATTGTCGTGCCGTTTATTGCAACACTTTACATGGAGCTGGTGGTTCTGAAATTCGCTCTACAATGCGGCGGCTGCGATGCGAGAGACGCGAGTACATTGAGAAAAGGCAGAAATGCACCACAAGGGACAACGGTAACGCTGTCAGCGCGATAATTGAATAAAAGCATTCGCGATTTTTTTTTATTTTTGTACTAAAACCGCGCGCAATCGTGGTCGCGGGATGAAAAAGATGAAATTCTGGAAACTGGCACATTCGTGTGTGGTCGGTCGATAATCAACACTTTGTTCCCAAAATGTTTGGCAGTACAGTAATTCGCGTTGTCAAAAGGGGGCGCTACAATCGTCTACCGGAATTATAAAGGTGTCAATCTTGGGCCTAGTTTTCATTCACATTTTTGTGATACAACACTGGTTCTCTTCGCCTTCCTTCAACTTTATGAAAGCTCTTTTGTTTATTTCTTCCGTAACCGACGGATTAAATGTGTCTTACAATTGGACATTATTTCACTGATTTTTATTTTATTTTATGCAATAGGTTGAATTTTAATCTTCAGCTTTAAGTTGAGTCGGACGGTCCCGGGTTCGATTCCCGGCAGAGGCTATCGTTTATTCGACGAGCCGCGGTACTGGTGTCACCCCTGACTTCCATTAGGGAGTCCAGAGCTTAGGGGTGGATCCTTCAGCCTGGCTATATCAGCTGTCATCCCCCCTTTCCATCCCTTCCCAGCCCCTCACATATCACCATTGCGACACGAGGGGTAGTAATCCAGCGGTGATTTAAAAAATAATAATGATAAAAAGTTTAAATTAATGAGAGAGTATAAGGCTGGTTAGTTTTTGACTACCTGTGTTGTCTGTATTGTTGCAGTAAATCTGCACAAAATAGTTTTGTGAATTTAGTGACGATTTTGACAGTTTGAATCAAAGAAGTTCATTCGTTGTAGTATTTTTCTATCTTGATAATTCTCACTAAATAAGCATTTGAAAAAAATAAAAATTCATCAATACATTTTCTTTTTCAAACTCTGGAGAACAACACACACATGACCACAAGCACAAATGTTCCACTGTTCCAAACGTGCATATTCCCGAATCGATTTTAAATATTTTTCGCAGAGGTTTGTGCGAATGCTTTGTGGTTGCTCGCCGAACTAATTTATGAGAGTTTCCTCCCTTGTAAACCCCATTAGCAATAAAGGGAAACTGTAAACACATTCATAAATTCGTTCATTAGCCAACATACCAGGACGAAAAGAAGGGGGTGGGAGACCACAATGACAGAGAGCGTAGCGGCAAATGCCATTCCCATAAACATATTGCGCAGTTCCACGAAGAACGATTCTGTCATGTATGGAAGACGATTACAATAATCCACGGATACTACTGTTCGCAAATTCGTACGTGTACACATACGAAGAACTATGCGCAACAATTACAAGTTTCCTCTAATTAATTGGGTGGGCACAACCAGTGTTGGGTTCGTTCCTTTTGAAAAGGCACCATTGTTTCCAGTTCCCGTTCCTCTTATGACAAATGGAACCAGTTCCCGTTCCAGTTTCTACAGAAATTAAAGGCACACGGGCGTCCATAGTTCCTATTAAAAAAGGAACCTGGAACTTTTCCGTTTCTTCAATTAAAAAGTATTTTGTGAAAAGATGCCGAGTGCTGTAATGTTCCCAAAGTAAATGTGATTACGTTCGTGATGACGCAAATTGGACATTTTCGGGAATTGATCTAAATGATATATGCCGATTTTCGGACAGAAATCAAAATCATTAGCAATTCTTGTTTGGTGATGGAAAGTTGTTTGGAAAATTGTACACTTAGAAAATTGAAAGTAATGGCAAAATAACCTTTTACAAAGAAAAAGAACCCTCGTTCCAGTTCCTCAAAAAAGGAACCAGTTCCCGTTTCAGTTCCTCAAAAAAAAAGAACCAGTTCCCGTTTCAGTTCCTCAAAAAAGGAACCAGTTCCCGTTTCAGTTCCTCAAAAAAGGAACCAATTCCCGTTTCAGTTCCTCAAAAAAAAGAACCAGTTCCCGTTTCAGTTCCTCAAAAAAGGAACCAGTTCCCGTTTCAGTTCTTCAAAAAAGGAACCAATTCCCGTTTCAGTTCCACAAAAATTAAAAGGAGCCTCAGCGTTCCTAAATTTCTCAAAAATTAGAAGGAACCTAAACGTTTCTAAGTTCCTCAAAAAAGGGAACAGTTCCTAGGAATGGACCTGTTCCGTTCCGTTCCTTCCCAACACTGATTACAAGTTCCGTGTAATTAATTGAAGGGCACAACTTCACGGAATGACAATTCGGTAAACTTTCTTTCCTCGAGCATCCGTATAATTATCGTGCATTAACTGCGTGTGCACGAAAAGAACCGGACTATAATCAATACAAAATTGGTCCGAGTCTCCGTTCTTGCATAATTATACGGTCTCCTCGCGAAAGCATCTCTCTGGATTCAAATTTAGCAATCCTCGCTGCGCTAGATTTATAACGTAGGCGTTTTCTTTCTCTGGTATGCTCGGTGGCATTGTTGTCATTCGAGATTGGAGGCTCGGCGCGTACTTCATGACAACTACCATACGATGAAGCCCGTCCGATAAACGGACAAAATTAAACGCGAGAGCGAATGGGGAACATGTTACGGATCTGCGCCGAAATTAAAAACGAACAGAGTTTTGCAAACTCTTGTTTATTGTCTGCGATACATTTAAGAATTACGAAAAAATAAACCTTTAACTTTCGTCATTAACATGTTGACGTTTTTCAACTTAAGGTATTCACGAAAGCTAACTGTTTTTGTCTTTGATGATTTTGAAATGTATCGCAAATATCAATTAATCATCACCTGTTCCTGAATACATTCCCATACTTTTACATTCAACTTTTACTTACACTATTATAAATGAAGCAGGTTCGATACGAAACGATTTTGCAAGGACAATTTGGCGTGATCCAAGCAAATTAATATTTCAAACACGTTTTTTTTTCTAAAGGTTCACTACCACCATTGGTTGTGAACCTTTAAAGCAAATGATGACACAAGACATGCATTGAAAATATATCGCCGAAACGACCGTGAACGAGATAAACAGATGGCACAAAACGAGATTCTATATCTTTTAAAGTGCAAGTTGCAGATGCCGGGTTCTTTACTTTAGATTAAATGCTTATTTTGGTAAATTCTTTCATCGAGCTTCATTGAGTTTCAGGAGGATGTATCCAATTTAGCACAACACGGTGTATTTTTATAATGACTTACCCGTTACAAGAAAGATGCAATCTTTTCCAAGAACACCAACAAGTTTCGCTAAAAGCTTGGTAATAGGCGTTTCCGAATTACAAAGAGCGCCGATAAATTATGTAAAAACAAATTAGGTTTCTGTACCGCTTCAGCTAATTAGAGATTTTCTGGCGATATTTTAATTACGTTTCTTCTCCTATTCGTAATTGGTGGCAATGATATTATAAGAATATCGCCATAGTGGGGGCTAATGGGGGGAATCTTCTAATTTTCTGCACTACATAATTCGGTCTTGGAAATTGGATTTGACTGAGCAGAAGAAAAAAAAACATACTTTACCAATTGGGATGATATTTTCTTTTGATTAAGAAGGGATCAAATAGACGTGCAATGTAAACACTCAGTAGAGTATATCTATGCCATCTGCTAATTAAATTTATGGTTCACTAATTAGAAAAACATTCCAAAATGTTTATTTCATAAGCTTGCGCTTGTCGAAATCCAATTAATTAGTAAAGTCCCATTCACAGGTTTGTACTGATTTTGTTCACAAATTGAAACTAAACATCCAAAAAACGTTTTACAATAACGTAATTCTGTAAATAAACATATATTTTTAGTATTGGTAACTTCAAATTATTATTTAAATTGTTTTAAAAAATGATACAATAAGATAATTTAATTATAGCATTAAGTCATTAAGTAATTATCATTTTTTAAATTAAGATTGCGGAATACATTTTTGCACAGTATTGAAAAACCATTTTGAAGCTGGATTGACTTGTTTAGAAATAGATAAGACAATGAGGAAGAAATCGAATAAAAATCAAATAATTTTCATGCCTCACTATGCAAGTCTTTATTTATTTTTTCTCTGGTGGCGTTTTGCAGAATCAAGTTGGTTCCTTGCATTAAAATTTGATAAATAAAAATAAAAGTACTCCTACGAAGCGGACGGTCCCGGGTTCGATTCCCGGCGCAGGCTTTCGTTTATTCGTTAGCCTGGGGTACTGGCGT
>JAUJYS010002465.1:0-14752 GCA_033995665.1 Melogona broelemanni
TCCCCTCGCCGCACGGCCAATCTTCCGATCCCGTCCAAATTCTGGATCTTCATCCCGCCGCCGCACACTTTCTAGCCCCAGACTCATGTTGCTTTTCTTTAACTTATGGCCGCGGACTCCGGACTGAACTTAACGGTAGGTCAAAAAAATGTGCGGGCAGCTCCCGAAATTATTGAAAATGCAACACCAATAGGTTTAAAAAAATGTGCGCGCAGCACCCGAATAAAATAAAAATGCAACACCCGAATTTAAAAAAATGCAACACCCATATACTCCAGATTTTTAAAAGTACAATATCTAAAATCTTTTGAAAATGTTTGTAAATTATTTTATCTTCAAACAACGTCGACAGTTACTTACCACCTTGTAAATGTGTGTAAAATATTCTAGTGTTTATTAAAACATCCAAAAATACCAAGAAGTTGCCGTTTCCCTTTTCTCTTTGGTCGAGAAAATACTCCTCACTTTAAGCTATTGCAATCCAACGGCTCCTAACAACAATCAACTTATAAGTACGTTGTGTGGCTGGCTAGCCCAATTGGTGTAATGTAGTGCAGTGCAAGGCAAAATCATTTCAAACGTTTATTTAACCATACAGAGTGTGACAATGTTCCGATGAGACTTGATTCGTGGCTCCAAACCTCGTGGCGCCAACTATTGGTATTTGCGGTCATTTTAATGGGCCATGTGTCAGCTGTCCACGCTGATGCTATATTTGTAAAAAAGTCAACGTTTCGATGCAGGGTGGCACTTTATGTGAGAATTGATAAACGACTCGTGTCGGAAACATGCTTCATCATGCTTCGAACAACAAAATCACACTAAGTTATGAAATAATTTTCATCAAAAGAATGGAATATATACTGTCAGGTTCTTTTTAGGATGGAACTGGAAAAACTGGAACTGAATCGGGGTCCATTATTCTTTTAGGAAATGGGAACTGGAACTTATTCCTATTTAAAAAGTATTGAATAACTGCTATTTATGAAGATGTCATTCGATGAAGAGTAGATGGTAACTTAAAGTTGTTTATTACTTGGAAATAAAAATGAGAATCAGCATCCATGGCTGGTTGACAAACAGAAGATTAGTGATTACAGCCAAACAGGAAGCATCACATATAAACAGGAAGTGATGTCATGAGAGGGCAAACACATACACACACAGACGGGGAGAATCGGGCGGCAATTTCAAATACAATGTATATCCAATAGAAAGGACCTTATCCAAATAATCCAACACTTATACATCCGATGTGGCCGGGAAGTGAGCATGCTCGATTGCTAACCAGCAGATCTAGGTTCGATTCCCAGCGCGGTCGATCATTGGATTGGCTCATGGTTCTGCGCAGATGAAGGCAATGGCAAACCACCCCTGTATTCTGCTAAGAAAACTCAGAAGGCTTCTACTCTATTAAGTCACCAGGTGTCGGGGGATCGAGGGTCTGGGTCCAGAGATGAAACTAAAGACTCAACAACAATATAAAACACTCATTTTTGGTGCATGTCAGTGACCCCAAATAAAACCACATGTACCATCTACCTGTGAATAGCCGATAAGATAACCATTTGACTCAACAGGATAGTACCGATTCCCATTAATGTTGATGTGGTTCTCTCAACCGGATTATGTACGTTCGGGATATACACCTCAAATGCAATAATCATAGACACAGTTAGCAGGGCCAGGTGTATCAGGCTAAAGGCTGTCAGCCAACTGCGCAGATGATAGCGCAATAGTGGCAGACCTGTGTCACTGGTATCATCATCTAGTGGCATCATACCAGCAAGGCGGAGAATTTTGGCCAGTGGCATAAAAGCTTTGTGGACTTCCAGGTAACATGTCAATGATGACTCCATGTCTTTATCAACTGCAGGCTTCATTTTGCACTGCCGATGACGGACCTTAGTCGAGTCCACAGAGTAGGCAAAGTGCTTATTGTGACTACCATGATGAGTGGATGGCATGGCAGAGGGAGCCTCTGATGGCGGTTGCTAGAACACATAAATTGTAAAAAGAAAACATTAGTTTAACTGGGTTCATAATCGCTTGGAAAGTCAGAGCTGGTCAGGTAAATAAAAAGTATTTTTGGAAATATTTCCTAAAAAAGAGAAAATTGGGAGTCAACTAAGAAAAAAACCTTTTTCCTTATTACAATTTGTAAATGATGAATTAGCAGTCTTGTAGACTCTACGCGACAACCAGATTGGAAAACAACAATCAAATTACTCGTATGTACTCAAATTGACTAAATACTCAAAAACATCAAAGCGACCGAATGTCAACTCAGGAAATTGTTACATTTGTCAAACATGTATAGCAAAGAATGTTCTTGTATGTGTAGCGTGATCACAGCTATCAGTAGTCTATTGGAAAATACAATTTAAAACAAGTAAATGTTAAAAACTTCGTTTTTTTATTATAAAAACTTTAATTTTAGAGATGCTCATCTTAATAGAAATGTTGTACTAATAAAAACCCGAATTTTTCAAACAAAATTCATTGGAATGAATGCGAAAAGCAAGATTGTCTCGAGATTATTTTCTTTCTCTACATGTAGAAATTCTATACTGTAAATGATTTTAACAATTTTGTTCCAATTCAAAACAGAACATAAACTCATTGAAAAATTTAAAAAAAATAAGCAAGATTGTCCAGAGATTGTATTCTTTCTCTATATGTAGTAATTCCATACATTAAATGAATTTAACGATTTTGTTGATGCCCTTGAACTTGATATTAGAAATATACAGAATATTTAGTTGCCATTAGCGATTTGACTCTTTTTAGTATCTATTATTGATATCGTTTTTGCATTCTTCATTTTCCATTATGAAATTATCAAACTAGATGAGTTTTAATTTGTCAATGAAATTCTAGTAGTTGAAATTTTTGTTTGTGAAAAAATACTGAGTTTAGTTACAATTTTGCATTTTTTATTAAACGCATACTAACTGGACAAGCTTTGCTTTCGGTCACAATAATTAACATTGGATATCATAGGAAGATATACAATTTAGTTTTATATTTTTCTTGTCAAAACATGGTCAAAAAACATAATTTACATTCAATTTAGCTACGAAGTAGAATTAAAAAAATAAGTTTAATACATTTTTTTTTATTTCAAGAAAGCTACAATGTGCTTTCTGCAATTACATTTGCTTTGCAAATACATTATTACAACACTTACAAGAATGCATTAAATTTATTATATCAATTATATTGCATTAAAAACAAAACAATCAAACATTACACAAAATATATTACAAATACCCTTACCGCATGGCGTATCATATATGATACATAATCATTTTTCGGTTCTAAAAAATTACTGATTTATTTTCTTTGAAAATTGGTTAATGGATAATGTAAAGGACATATCAACGAACACTTTCAGTAGTTTAAAACCTCTGGTGGCCAAGCCACTTTTGTTTTTAATCGACACAATGAAAAAAAATTAGGGAAAATGGACTAAATTGGTGACTAAACTCGACGAAATACGTATACAACTATCCATGCTAGTGTGATCAAAACCAGGTAACTTCACCTTTGGTAAGTATGATTTGTTTAGTGTAAAAAAGTCAGCATCTCACGTATCTAGGCACCTACGAGGCTTAGTCATTCACAGCCGGTCCATCCCATGTACACTAATTTAAAGGTTTTTATCTTTCTACTTTATAGTCGTTTGATTTAATTCTAGATTTTTGTCCTATTTCGAGATTTTGCCTCTCTCAGTTCGTCTTCTTTTTTCGGCGCTGTTCCGAACCCGTTTCTTTATTAATTTAATAACTACCAGCACATGTAACACAATTACCTAATCCTAGATTTTTTTTAATGATTAACCATGGGTTGAAAAGTGAGTAATAAAATAATTGGTGCACATTGTGAGAATTTGATTGGTGCGTTGGTGAAGTGGTGGTGGTGGTTCATAGGACAATTTTACTGGTGCAACGATAACTGAACTAATTTCTTCAATGGCGTCAAATTCAGGGTCAAATTGATTTCATCAAAGGTCATATGATGGTGCTGTTGGCGTGTGGGCATTCAATTGTTCTGTCGAACTGGGAAACTGTGGCGATGTATGACACCATTAAGCCTGTAATCTGTTAACCAAATGAAAACATATAACAAAATACCAAACTTCAACAAACAAAAAGTTTCAAAATTCAATACAAGTGTTGTGTAGGAATATAATAGAAAATTCCGTTTCAAGAAATTGGTTCCTTTTATGAGACACTTAAGAACGTACTAGGTTCTTTTTCCAAGGAAGGGGCGTTAGGAACACTTTAGTTACTTTTTTTGAGGAACTGGAACGGAGTCTCCTTTTCTGTGTATATTTTCATATTATTGCAAGACTTATTTTATCTTGGCACAGTGTGTCCCAAACTTTTTGGTTGGCGGAGCCCCATTTAATATAAGTTAATGGCCTTCGGGTAGAAGTCAATGGCGTTTTTTCATTTATTTTAATTTTAAGGTATGGCCGCCGTGCCTCTGGGAAATGCCCGCAGAGTCCTAGGGGTTCCGCGGAGCAAAGTTTGGGAAACGAGGATCAAAGTGATGTGCTGGCAGATTCACCTCCTTATGGTTGTTGCTGCTGCACGACACTGTCAATGGAATAAATTCATGCATTGTGTGTGATCGATATTAAAACATTTAATTACAATCTCGTCACTCATATGCCTCTGAAATTTCCCACTGGACAAACTAGTATAGCAATCACTATTCCGTTTACTGCAACAAGTTCTGACATCAATGCAATTTTTTTTTTTTTAATTCAGACCTCTTTTCCAAATCTTCGCATTACATGTGAAGACATCAAATATCAATTTGTTCAGTGTCATGTAAATATCAGTAGTTAGCTTGTGCAAATTGTTTGCAAAATCTCATTTTGTCTTTCCCCTGCAATAACATGAGGTGACTCTGAATTTTGCTGTGCTGAATTTAAATTCTTAAACCAATTAAATAAATTCATTTAAATTTAAAGTATATTTGTTTGCTTGCGATTATCTCTCGGTGGATTGTCAATCACTGTTTCCATGTGAGTAAAATCTAGTGGAGAGTTAATCCATTTAAATTGTAAAGTAGACTCCACTTTATATTAATTAGCCAACACCACCCTTTAAATTGTTTCACTAGGAAGTGTCCAGAACTGGACTTTAGTATTAATTTGTTAACTACACCTCTGTACACTGGTAGCCTTTCAACATGCCCAATTTTCAAGTGTACAGAGGGGGAGAATTGTTGGGTAGTTCACACTATTTCCTGTTGAATGAACAAGCAAACAGAAAGCTAACTTACCGTGCCAAAAAGTTCTTTGTTAAGCACAAAATATCCTGACATAGAATAGTCAGCATTTGAGTTGATAGCATCGATTACAAACAGCATCACCTTTGAATAAGGAGAAACTACACAAGTTATATAACACCTAGAATAACGTTTTTATTGTCCTTCATTAGACATAATTCCTATACAGATTATGTTTATAGTCAGCCCAAACTTGATTGTAAGTTTCATCCATTCCCTACCAGGGGATGTGTCCTTTGACCTTTTAAAAATTTATTTTGAGGCTAAAATGATGGATGTAGTTGTATCTGTTTATCACTTATTGAAAATTGACTACCAGTAGAACAAAATTGTATTTCAAAATTAAAAAATTCAAGCAATTTCTTTTATAGAATTTATAAAATAAATATGTGCAAATTTTAGAAAATATTAAAAAAAATATTTATTTGATAGATTTGTTAGATTTGCTAGATTTGGTATGACATTTTTATTATATTTATACACCCCTCATAGTCCGTACCTTGGTAGGACTAAGGGGTAGCTATTTTTTCCTGAACACGGGTGTGGTGATGGACTGTATTTCATTTTTTTTCTGATTGGGATCTTTTCAAATACATTTTTTCAGAAGTTATATAATTAATAATGTAAATTCTTAATCAAAGACTGTCGATGAACATGATCAAAGCATCAAAAGTACGTATCGATGGGTCAGTGGGTATGGCAACATCCTACGAAGCGGGCAGTCCCGGGATCGATTCCCGGCGCTGGCTTTCGTTTATTCATTATCCTGGGGTACTGGCGTCACCCCTGAGGAGCTTCCATTAGGGAGTGGCCAGAGCTTAGGGGTGGATCCTGTAGTCATTTCCCTTGCTTTCCCTGCCCATCACCTATCTCCATATAGACACGAAGGTGCAGTAATCCTGAAGTGCACTAGGCACTACGGTGATTTAAAGAAAAAAAAAATAAACTTAACAAGTGAGATGTTTTTGTCCTCCACTATAGTTACTTCCACCTATTTATGACATCACCAAGATCAATGTTCCTATTGCTTTAATCTACGGATCAAAGGATACTACAGCTACACCTGAACATGTCCTGTTGTCCGCCAAGCTATTGAAAAATCTCATGGGTGCGTTCGAATTGTTCTTGCCTGTGACTTGGTAGCTTCTGATGCCTGAACCGTTGAGACCTTGTTCAGGGCAGATTTCACATCTCGCACCTGCAACACAATGATGGAGAATGAAAACAATCCTTTCTATGTAGAGATTGAAAACGGGAACTTTTAATAGTTCAAATTATCAAACTTCTTCTAAGCACAATAATTGGCCAAAATACCAGGGTTGATTGAAAATTAGTGATAACATTACTGGAGTGCCTTGAACACGATATTCATGTACATGTAGACCATTTTGACCAGACAATTTTAGCCATAACCAATCAATGATGTTAAGGGATGGTTAATGTTGATCCAGAAACTGGAAATTAAATAACGTTGCTGTGTTTAAGCCGTGACAACGAAATCAATTTAGTGGCCTCCATTTAAAAAAAAAAAAAAAAAAAAATTCACAACCAAATAACTTGATTTTTTCTGCATGTGTGCATCATCAGAAATTTTCAACTAACTAGTGGTGCGATCTGTTCTAAAGTTTCAAAGTTATGATTTCCAATTTTTGTTTAGCTATTCAACAAGTTTATCGATATCTGGTCAGAAAATTCAAAATTGTGTTACAATTTAATTACTTGTATACCCCTTTGAAACAAAATTTATCTCTATTATGATTTGTTGAGACTGGTAAATTGAGCTACTACCTATTGGATTTAATTAAATTAAATTTGTACTTACTGCATTAACAACACTGGTGCCTATAAAGGAGAGAATCATGAACTTGATATAGCAGCCAGCCGATATAAGAAGTTTAGTTGCAATCCACACGGGATTTGGACTTTCTTGTTGTAACAAAATCCCTGAGTTAGTGAGAAAAACATTTCAAATAGGCATGTTAACATGTATGTGTCTGTTACCGTAATATATTTGAAGCTGGGGATGTGGCATTTGTTTCTAAAGAAATTCTATTAAGATGACTGGAGCGTTGATTGTCTGTCTGAATGATATTTTGATGACGATAATTGGACATTTGCGGGAACTGAAAGACATACGCCAATTCGTGGGCACATAGAAAAATCTTCAGCTAATTCTGTTTGATGTCGTAAATTTTTTCTGCTGTCGACCCACTTTGCGCAATTCGCTACTCATAGAAAATTGAAGGTCATGGCAAAAGGAACTCTGTATTAAGAAATGGAACCCCGTTCATGTTTCTCAAAAAAGGAACCAGTTCTGGTACTAGTTCTTCAAAAATTAAAAGTAATATTGGCGTTGATAAAATCATCAAAGAACAAACCAGATCCATGAATCCAACACTGTGTGGACACAATACCGCCAAACAAAAGTGCAAAAGCACATCAAAATCATAGTTAAGGGTACAGCACAGACGGTAAACATACCATAAACAACTGACAAGAGTAGACCACAGTTAAGGGAATTTAAGTGTACATAGCACAGCCATCAAACATACCATAAACACCAAGTAAAAGCAGGAGACCACAGATGAGGGAACTGAGCATCATTACGGGTGACTGATATCAGCTCGTGCTGGATATGATGTTTATCAGGGAATGGAAGCTGATACGTAGCAGCTGAAGTTCCTCACTCTGTTCACGCCAATGTGATTCTCTTAGAGCCATCAGTCGGCGCTGCAGTAGATTCAAACGCAGCTTGATGGCATATGTGTAAAACAGGAAGCAGACTTCAGGCAGACAGACCACACTCACAATAACCGTCGCCCCAGTGTAGAGTACCAATATAATCCAGTCGGAACTGCTTACTTCCTGCAATTAAATCACGCCAATACATTAACAGGTTAGAACACACAAATTGTACAGGGTGTTCTAAAAAACATTGTTTTAAAACTTACACAATTAGAAATCATTTATAAAATTAAACGAAATTTACCGCCCTTCAATTTGTGATAAATTTCAGTGCAAGGCGAAACAGTCCTTTTTGAATTACAATTACAATATTTACCCGCGAGCAGCCCCTTTTAAGGGGGGGGGGGCTATGGCGGGGGGTCAACAAGACCAGGTTTATAGGTTATGATAAACTACTTTAGGAGGAGAGGGACGAGGTCCGGTGCAGCGCCGGGAAAGAGACGAACTGAGTTTTTGCAAAACTCACGAAATAAAACAGCAAACGAGAATCTCAGTTTACAACGAGGGCCTAGTCCTAAGTGGCACAATGAAATATACTAATCTACTGTTCAGGATGAACCGACAACTGTGGACGGTTCATCCTGAACAGTAGATTAGTGAAATTGTAGTGAAAAGTTTGCTAGGAAGTCTAAAAATTTATTCCGCTCCCCTAGAATTGCCATGAAACACAAATACGGTTTTGTGCAAGTACATCATTAATTTATTTTGATGTTACAAAATAGCAAGCAGGTCATTTTGAAATTTCCTAATACAAATTGGACACTAGACTTTCACCCAAACCATGATTCGAACACAATCTGATTCTGGGTCAAATTCGTGACAGATTTATGATCCGTCACCTAACCTACTCACACACATTGCTATAGCGACACGAGGGGTAGTGAATAGCACTACAGAGGGTACCTACTGTAGTGCTATTCACTACAGTGATCCGGAATAAAAAAAACTATCGGTCCCGTAAAAACGGATCTGCATTAAAACAAATATAAAAAACGTGGTTCAGTACAGCGTCGAAATAAAAACGAACAAAGTCTGGCGAACCCTCTTTTATAAATAATAGTAGACTATTATTTTATGTAGCGGCGGCATTTGCAAACAACAACTCAATGTGGGCGCAGTGATCAACGAAATGTCGCTTCACGACGATGCTGTGAAGCGACTTTTCGTGCCAAAATGTGGTCTTTCAAAAAAATAAGGTGCCAAACCATTCCACGCTGTAAACAAGAAAACATTTTCAACAAATGAAACAAGAGGCTGGTATTTGTGCAATGCCCTTCTCTGATATCCCATTCAAGTCTCCTGATGTTCCCAGGTTGCCTTATTTGGCATCACATTTTGAAAAAGAAACTTGGAAATCATCATCCCCATACCATTCCTGGCTCCTGGAAAGATGCTAGGAAGTATGGAACGAAATTCCTCTTCCCATCCTGCAGAAAAAGCCTGATTCTGCGGAAAGTTTAATGTGGCGATATCGTCAGATGTTGAGGGGAAATAAAGTAAGCACAACTGGTTGTGAGAAAAAGGTTTCACGTGAAAATATCGGCATCTGAAGTCGACCAATCTTAGGTGAATTGACCCTGTATATTGACCCTGTGTATAGAATACTATTATAATATTATTAGAATAATTATTAGACGCTTCGTCATTTAATTCTAAAGTATCTACAAACTAAAACGTTACGGAACAAAATCCTAAATTTTTACCAAATCAGCGACCCTGGCGCATAGTCACCCGTTTAGCCGAGTGGTTAATGCAATTTAGACGTGGGCTCGAACGTCCTCGAAATACCAATTTTTATTTCCTATAACCAAATCGCCTCTCTATGCCGTGTGCTATTGGTACCGTGTGATAGAGTGGTTTGTGTGTAAGGTTCGTATACCCGAGATCGTGGGTTCAATATCTGGTAGGTACTAGCATTTTATTTTCCAAAGCGGTTCTTATTTTTATTTTGCTCGTTTCTATCGAGGTTCCTAAAGCAAATTTAGCGTGCAAGTTTTGTATACCCGAGATTCTAGGATTAATTCCCGAAAGAGTTATTTCTAATCACTAGATTTTCCAATTTTCTAAAATAATATTTCCTCCACCTTATCTCGGACGAAACTAGGAACCTTTTTGCTTGCCTATGGAAGCGCAAGGTGCATTTGCAAATCGCGTTTCTTGCCCCCGAAAAAGGCAAACTGTAAAGCAGCACGGTACTGTGTGATTGCCTACACGTAAAAGTAGAGCATTTTGCCCATACAAACGACCGCTGCTTTATCAAATCATGGAGCTGCCCCCGAAGAGGCAAATTGGAAAGCATCGCTGCACTGTGTGATTACCATTCTTCTTCAGCAGCGCATTGCCAATGTACTAGGTAAACATCCATTGCTTAAACAAAAATGTCACATTTTTATTCATTTTGTTTAACAATTCGATAAATGGTAATGCAAATGCTAATGGTAAATGGTAGCAATTGATAAATAGCCAAAATGCATTTTAATAATAAAAAGTGTTGACAAATAGAAAATGCTGTTTTTACTGTACAGAGTACAAATATACTAAAATAATTAGTGGCTATTATACGTGAACTATTGATTTTAACGCATTCGAAGAATGCTTTTAATAAATGCTTTTAAAACTCCTCATAGACCTAACGGTTTTCGCAGAATTCATTATCGGAAAATACAAAGTTTGGATACCGCTGGAATCCACTTACACGATGCAGATGAGGCCCCAACGCAGCCCTCGAGATCGCATCAATCGAATACGGCAAACACAGAAGTACTAAACAAACACGCCGGTGGCAGACTTCTCTCACGACCCTCGAGCGACAGACAACCAGCATTTATTTTAGAAATTTCAAGTTAATCAGCCTGTGTTTAGTCATGCACGCCACGTTTTCAGCACGGCATTTCAAAGTCTTTCGAAGTGGAGCCCGACGTTTGAAACATGTGAATTCCCAACCGTGGAATCGTACGGACAGCCAATGACGGTACAGCTAATTAATCCAACGCGTCACCAACTCCTCGGAAGGCCTTCGACCGAGTTAGTGGAAACGAAATGGCATTCGTCGAGATAAGAGATTCCGATCGAAACACGGAGCAACACATTTGCATGCATACAATCTTGTGCAATCGAGTTGAAAGAAGTCGGAGGAAACCAAACAAACATTGACTGGCAAACGGAATTTCAATTGAGCTCACTCCTGAATAGCTAATGCCAGTGAACTAGAAGGCCGAGGAGCATATAACGTAGATGTCACAGGAGCGGGTCCATCAGCATGTTGAAAGGACATTTTCGAGTGAGCATATTTTACAAAACAAAATTATAGCCAGTGGCGCATGTTTTACCGATTGTAATCAATTGTGCTCGTCAAATCTGTCGTTGCGAAAAATAAAAATCCCAAACAAATTATCAATATTTTTTTTATATACTTGAGTGATTGATTTCTGATTAGCTAGATTACGTTAGGCACATTGATGTGCCAAAAATGAGTTACTTAACAGTTACCAAACAGTTATTTTACTTTCTCGTAATTTACCAGTGACTCATATGAAGGCCTGGAAAATAGGCCATCTATCAGAAATGAATGAATAATTTATTCATATTGCTTCCTTCTTTGTCGATATTTAAATGCAGGAACATCATGAAAAAAATGACAAAATTGAAAATGGGCGAATATTTTGCTTCAGCTCGCAAACCAGCTGCTGCTCTTTCAAGAAATTGATTGATGGGTCTGTCAAATGGAAGGACCCCTTGCGTGTATTATTTTCTGTTTGGTCAAAATTGTAGCACGACAAAAAGTGAGACTATCGTGGATCTACCGTGATTTTTGATGAATGTTTATCTAAGTCAAATGATACGCTTATGCCAAGTTAAAAAAAAAAATGTATTTATTTAATGAGAACTTGCTGTAAGAATTAGAAAATTCGAACGTTACAGAACCGTTCGCAAACATGGTATTGGAAAAATATATTAGTGAACTTGAAATTTAACTCACTAACGCAATAAGACAAATTAAATTGCAGCTAAATTTGAATTTTAAACTGTAATTATATTACCTTTAGTGAATCAATAAACAATGTCTATCGATATCGACTATCGATTACTAGTACCATATCCTATCCTTTTAGCGAAACTGCATGTTTGTAGGTAGTACAGTCAGTGTTGTGCTCGTTCCTTTTAAAAAGTTATCAGGTCGCGTTCCAGTTCATACATAAATTAAACAAAAACTGGTCGTGTCTTTTTTTTTTCTTTAAAATGACCTTTGAATATCTTCGTTTCTCTTCCGTTCCCTCGATTATAAAATTAAATTATAAAAACTAAAAAAAAAAAATCAATATCTGAACGGATAAAAATTGATAAAATTTCAAAAATCATAACAATTTCATTAGTGGGATTTTTGTCCTGTGAGCATTAAATGTATAAGTAGCTCCACTAGTGGTAAAGCATCCGCCACGTGTGATGCGATCCCGAATTCGATTTCCGACTCGGGCTTGCGTTATTCGATCAATAGATACTGGTGAAAATGTGCCCCTCCGCCATTCTGCAAGCGATTAGAAGGATACAGAATCTCCTTTTGTGATATTCACTTAAGTGATGACGGTCAGTCAATAAAGAAAAAAATACAAACGTAACCACTTGTGATAATTGAGATGATCCTTAACCATTTAGGAACGAAAACGGCAACACTTCTAGTTTGTTCGAGTGAAAAATAAAATCAGAAATAAAAATAAAGATCTTAAAGTGTTGCCGTTTTCGTTCCTAAATGGTTAAGGATCATCTCAATTATCAGTTTATATTCACCCGGCTTCTAATTTTTCTCGTATATGTAACCACTTGTGTTAATATCAAATATTTAAATATAAATTAGTTACATGTTCTGCACCCAGTAAAATGATCGATCACTCCAGTTTCTGAAAAAAGGAACGAAACCGTTACGATCGTTCCTTTCTAGGAAAAGGAACACCAAAACGTTACTAAGTTCCTCAGAAAAGGAACCTGACTTTACCCAACACTGAGTTCAGTGCACGGAGTCTGTCATCACATATATATATTCCGTGAACATGGTACAAAAGTTGTATTTTTGGAGTGGAAAACCTCTCGGCTAAATACAACCGTGTCAATGCTGCGGTTTCCCCTGTTCACTCTATCACACAAATCCCCTATGTCGTTGCACAATAATCCCTATACACGTGCTGCGCGGGTGTCTACGGCGGCGTATACACGTTTTGGACGTGTGACACCGGTATTTTCTCCCGAAACTCCTGCAGGCCAGAGATAAGATATTTCCAAACTTATATTCCCAATATTTCACCCACTAAACCCCCAACTTTCACAGCTATTCTCCTTCATATACATTAGAAGCGCCCCCTCACGAACGATCCGTTGTCGCCTTACGTGTCTCATCTCTCACTGACTGCCGGGAGGGTGCGTACTGAAATCGATGTCTATCACACAGGATCCTGACATTTATTTGCGTGAATTTAACTTGTAGTGGGCATTGAAAACGAAATTAAGTGGCCCGATATGAATGAACTCTATTTATGAGCATATAAATTAGAAATAACATCAACATAAAAAAAAATAAACATAGAACATACAAATGAAATTAAAAGATGACGTTCGTCCGATCGACAATTTTTAATTTTCGTTACAAAAACAAGCTCGGACCATCGTAGTTCAGCTACCTCTAGATCGATGTGTACCATGTGTGGGGGAAAATATTGTTCTACTATCGTTACATTAATACGATACATGATTATAATATGACGGAATGAAGAGCAAATTTAGGATTGTATTTAAAACTATCGTCGACCTGGTGTCGTACCAAGAATTGTTCAACGCACCCCTAATTTAGCTCGACCTGAACTCTGCAGGTACGGAAATTAATTATAATAAGCTCTTAAAGTCTTTACACAAACGTCCCGCTTGTTCAAGGCACCCATTCAACGCAATCTTTTTCTAATCCGGTTCTAAGAACATAGATCTTTCTTAATCGTTGCACGAATCTTTCGGCTAGCGAAGGAGAAGAAAAAGAAAAAAAAGTCTCACCGAACAGCACTGACAACGAGTAATTAATTATAAATTTACATGCACCGTTGAACTTCTTACAGAAGATTAACTACATAATGAAAAGGTACAGTATGTTGGCTTGCGTAGAGAAATGGCGAGAATACAGCGCAAAAGGTAACATAACAGATAAAATTCTTTGAATAGCTTAACAGGTTTCGCATATTTTTTTCCATGCCTGATAATTATAATAATTTTCTTCAAAAGGTGCACCGATGCACTAATGCACATATATCTGATAGAGTTGTTTTCTTTGAATAATACACACATATCCATTGTGTGAAAACATTTTTCATATAATTTCCAACGATCATTCTAATTATCAATAGCACATTTATCAACGAAATCATCAATTTTGCTTTGAATCTTGGTTGAAAGTTGACAAGGGCGTCGTATTTACAAAAACGTAAGAAGAAATAGTAGTACATGTATATTTTTCTGAATTAGATTGGGCTACTTGTGATTAAAACATTTTACTAAATGCGTTGCAGTTTTGCGCTCTCGCATGAGTTGGAATTTTGCAAAATAATAGTTGAATCCGACTTTTTTTTACAATTTACAAAATTTAAATTTACAAAATTTACAAGTTAAACCCGCAAGCAGCCCCTTGGGGGGCCTATGGCGAGGGAAATGTTGTGTTGGTTAGTCCTGG
>JAUJYS010002466.1:0-14749 GCA_033995665.1 Melogona broelemanni
GAGCGACCTGAAAATACGGTGTCGAGTGGGGCGCGTAGCGAAAGTCAGTCTCACCTGATTAGTCACTTCATGTTATGATTTTGGTTAGGTAAGTCAGTTTCGCTACGCACCCCACTCGACACCGTATTTTCAGGTCGCTCAAGTCTTGAACGTGTAACTTAGCCAGAATCAGGGTTTGCTCAAAATTGGTAAAAAAAACATGAGAATTAAAAATGGCAATGTTGCCTGAAATGTTATCGAATATCAAACGGGGGAAAGAAAATATTGCATCTAAATTCGGATGAGATCCCGAGAACAAAAATTGCCGCAGTCAAATTCGTAAATTATAAAATAACCTGCGAGTAGCAGCAGGTGATAAGACTGAGAACGCAAAAACGGAATGTGCCAAAGTGGCTTCGAAAGGCAAAGTGGAGCGTCATTAATGACGTCATAAAAGTCACGTGATCGATGACGTTTGGTACTGGCGGCTGCTGCATTTCGCGTGTACTCGCAATATATATATCCCCGATCACCCTCTGTTAATACAGTAAATCGCAAACGTAACTTATTTCACGAGAATTGCACACAAATCTACCACCAATGACCACAAGCATGCCCATTAACCTCATCCGTGAAATAGGTCTATAAACAGCAAGTATGTATCGTTAAAATATATCGTTTGGCCCGTTTTATTTATATTTTATTTTTGCCCATCCCTATCTCAAATGTATTATTATTTCATTTTCGAACTCGCACATTGGCAAAACCGCATAGCTCCGCTGATGATCGTCTGAAATGGCGTGAAATACATATAGGAGAATGTAAGCCTGTCCGAGGACAGGCAGTACATTTCCAACTTTATTCAAATATCTGCTATTATCATGATGTCACAGCGTGGCCTTGGCGTCACAGAGGCGGTGCAGCTGGATTTTGTGCAGAGAAAATGGCGGAAACATTGTTTTATTATTTTCATTTTGTGTGGCCGTCTAGTTCAGTCAGTCATGCTTCCGACTGTGGTGCGTACGGTCCCGGGTTCGATTCCCGGCACAGGCTTTCGTTTATTCGTTAGCCTGTGGTACTGGCGTCACCCCTGAGCTTCCATTTTATTCATTTTTGCCTCGTCTCTAGCAATTCATTGATATTTATCCTGATTGTTTAACTCGTCTTTCCAGACACTGCCTACGTCATAATTCCTGATCCTTCAGGTAAGACGAATTTTCATCTCTTGATCGATTTCCTTTCCAAGATAGCATGCCGCCGCCAACCTTCCATCTTTTTATCCCCCATTTGCTATCTAAATCTAAAATGAAAATAAGCGGGAGAAGGCTTGACTTCTGTTGGACGTTTATTCCAAGGTTAAGCCTAATAAGTAATCATTTTGATAATTTTTATAAATTATAAATTTTGATAATTGATAACAAAATTTTGGTAATCATTGTGATATACAGTAGTTTTCCAAAAAAGTGATGTTTGAGAAGCAAAAGAAATTAGTATTTGTTTAAATATTCAATATTTGTCGCATTAAATTGTATACAAAAAGACAAAGGTAAACATGAATTTAAAAAAAATAATAATAAAAATTCAATGAAAAAATATATATAAATTTTCATTAACCGGAATTCACCCTGGTTAACAGAAAATGCACCCTCCGCTTAAACTCCCCACCACCACTAAACTAACGGTGCTCCCACATATCCGAAACCATAATAAGTTGAACCGAGTGCTCCATATCCTTGCATGTCTTTTCCCCTACCACCACCAGTAAGACACGCCTTGGGTCCTCTAGATGGCAATCCCTACGCCACGGTAGCCAAGAAGAAACTCCAGCAGCTCCAGCAGCAGCAGCAGCAGGGCACACCGTCCGGTCACAGCCTGGGCAACGGTGGCGCGCACACGGCCAGCATGGACTCTGGCATCTCGTCTACCACTCCGCCACACAGCGGTCAGAGCAGTAGCAGCACCGGGGCCAACTTCACCAATCAACACCAGCACCACAATGGATCCAGTAATGGACACGGCAACGGACATGGGAATGGTCATGCGATGGAGACCACCAGGGTGGAGGTGCATCGCAGTCATGGGGCTTCTACGCTCGACTCGGAGGAGCAGAGACGGTTGGATGAGCTGCTGGATGGCATGCTGGCTCAGGTGGGGTGACCAGAATCTCATAATCTCACGTGTTGGGTGGGAACGGAGCGGAAAAGTTCCGTTCCCCTTGGAACTGGTTCCTTTTGTAAGGAATGTAGGAACGCCTAGCTTCCTTTTCATTTCTGCAGGAAGTGGAACGGCAACTTGATCTTTTTTTTTTTTTTGGAGGAACGGGGACTGGAACCGGTTCCTTTTTGGATAAGGAGCAAACCCAACACTGCTTAGAAAGCTGCGACTTGATAAACTTATGAAGTGCAGGCAGCAACCATTAAAAAATTATATATAGTTATCACAGACAAAAATAGTTATCAAAAATAATTACCTTTGATAATTATTTCTATTGTTTGTTTTTTTAATTAGATGGTAGCTGCCACTAGTTTCCTAGGATCGAATCATCCGGTTTTTTCATTTCATATCTGGCTATTTATTGGTTATATTGGATAAAATTATTATTTTTTCTCCCCAAATCCATTTTAGGTGGAGACCATCCCCGATCTGAAGCCGCAGCACATAGTCAAACGTGTGACGTACAGTCCTGAGGTGATGATGAGCGCCCCACCCACCAGCACCACCACCACCCCTGTCCAGGTGGTCAACAGCCAGGCTCCCATCCACTACACCAACGGCTACTCGGTGGAGGAGGTGGAAGAGACGGTGGTGTCGGAGGAGCGTGACCTGCCCTACCACGCGCGGAAGGACTCGCAGCCCTTCAGCTACCTGGTGCCGGGCAGCAGTCCCACCCGGAGCCGCAAGTTCAAGGCTGGCTCGCCAGTACCCACCAGTACCAGGTATGAACCGTCTAGCTGAGTGGGTATGGCAACATATTCAGGAGCGGGGGATGGTCCCGGGTTCGATTCACGAAACGGGTTCTCGGAATTTTTCTTCAATAACTCCAATTGTTGCTAAACGCAAAAGAAGATGTATCTCACAAAATAAAATAAAAATAAATTTTATCTCTCAAAAAAAAAAAAAATGTTTTTAATCAAAATGAAATATTTAATAATCTAGCTATTATGACAACATTCCTTAATTCCCACATATTACCAGTGTTGGGTAGGAACGGAACGGAAACGTTCCATTCCTAGGAACTGGTTCCTTTTGAAAAGGAACTTAAGAAACGGGAACTGCTTATTTTTTCATGAGAGGAATGGGAATTTGAACTGGGGTTCCATTTGAAAAGGAACGAACCCAGCACTGCTCATAATGTCATAATGCATAATTAGCCTATCTAACCTAATCTTTCCAGCACGGTAACTCTGAAGAAGCACTTTCCCCGCTCGGAGTCATTGAGCGAGTCGTTGCCCCTCCCTCCGCCTCCACCCATGGTCGTCCGTGAGGTGTCGCCACCTCCGCCGTTGCCACCGCCACCACTCAGTAATCGTCCCGTCTCACCTGCCTCCTCCGTGCCGGGAGGACACAACGTCACTTATATCTATAACAACGACTCGGCTTACGATTCGGATCCAAATCCTATTATGCGGTGAGTATCTTTTTACCACTTATTTGTTATTGACCAAAGTTTAGGGTTGTGCTTATTCCTGAAAATCGCAAATAATCACCAGTGATAAGCTTTATTTTTATAGCACAGCGCACTTTTAATTCACTGTAAAATGAGTGAAGACGACCTTCAATGTCTACAGAAAACTGCTTTAATTAGAACAGACTTGTAAACCAACCCTACAGCAAAAATTGGTGATGACAGGTGTTGGTAGCACTTGACGGAGCAAGTTGTTATGTTAATAACAAAACAATCACGTTATTAATTTTTTTAAAGTCTTGCTCCGTCAAGTGCTACCTACACCTGTCATCACCAATTTTTGATGTAGTTTTGGTTTACAAGTCGGTTCTAATTAAAGCAGCTTTCTGTAGACATTGTAGGTCGTCTTCACTCATTTTATTTTATGACAGTTTTATTCATCGTCACGACATTAAAAAAAAATTCACGACCTCCATCCATTGAATATTATGTTTTTTTATTTCTATGTTATTTAATTTTTATGTCGTTAATTTGTGTCAATTTTTTCTTCTTTATTTTATCGTTCTTCAGTTTTAATTTCTCACCGTATGTTAATTTTATGGATCATTTTAATATTCCTATATCTTAACAATTTCTCTCGTATCCCTCTCTCGCTCCAGGAGCAGCAGCAACGGCTCGGTTCCCTTCAACCGCGAAGACCCCAACCACTGGCTCCGTCGCCAACAGGAGAAACTCAAGGTCCGCCAGGAAGCCAAGGACCGCGGCGAGCGCTACCCCAAGGAGAGACAACTGTTCAGCGAGTTGCGCACCGCCCAGTCCCGCCTGCCCCGCGCTCCGCCCACCCCCGGCTCGGCGGCAGACAGCTCGGAGGATGACGACGATGCTGAGGTCTCCTCACTGGACCACCGTCGGCCGCTCTACGTCAACACCTACAGCAATCAGGTAAGGGAATAGGGTTCGGCTATTCGATTCAAGGAACGGGAAAGTTCTCGAAGAAAATAGACGGACAGAACCTGTAGGGTTCCTACTAACCTGGAAAGTCAGACAAATAAATTTTGGTCAGGGAAAATTCTGAACACGATTGAATTTTTTTTATTTTGTGAATTTCTTTGTGGACATGTGTTTTTTCAAAATTATTTTTCAATTTATTAAAAATTTAGCGCTGCGCGCTCTTTTTCCCTACCTTTTAGGAATTGCATTTAAAAAAAAATCGGGTGCTTGCAATTTACAAAAGTATTGCGCATTGTGCACCTTTTTTATAATAAAAACTCATTTTTGTTGAGGAAAAATTTTGATTTTGTTAAGGGGAATTAAGGGAAAGAATTGTTCAGTATGAACCCTGACCCTGACCTAGCAAGTTCTCGTTTAAAAATAATATTTCAATATTAGATTTTGCTATTTATTTTTGGCAACTTGCCAGGCTCTGTTCGTCTATTTTATTCTACCGCTGTCTCACCAATTTATCCACACCCTTACTTGTCTCATCTACAACACGTCCTAACTCGATGTAATCTTCTACCCAGCTCCAGCACACCCGCTCCAGGAGTCCACCACCCCCAGCCGTCGGCAAGCCACCCATCTACGGCCGTGGTGGTGGCTCCAACTCAGGCTCTGCCCCCTCCTCTCCCCTCATCCCGAGCCGCTCCAGCAGCCGGGAACTCTCCCGCTCCCGTTACCCCACCTGGCAGCCCGGACCACCACCCACCTCCACCAACACAAAGCCTCTGCTCCGGCAACGCTCCGACACGTCCCACGACCGCGAACGTCCCTTCGTGGCCGTCAAGCGTGGTCACGAGCAGAAGCGGAGGGTGGGGGGTGGGGCGGGACCGGATGTCCTGGCGGCCATCTCGGCCGCGCCCATCTATCAGAATGTGGCCACGTACCAGCAGCAGCAACATAGGCAGATGCCGGTGCAGCAGCAATTGCAGCCGCTGAGAAGTAATGTCGACTTCCAGTCGCCTTCCTCGCCTCCTCGACAGCGCCGGAATGATGGGTTGTTGACCACTGTGCCTAAACCGGCCGGCGGTGAACAATTGCAGCCCAGGACATCTAGTCCAGGTAAGAGATACATTCTTCTGGCCTGTCTTAACTGTTTCATTTGTAAACTGTATCGAACCGAACTAGACTGATTATTTTGTTTTTCAAAAAATTCGTAATATCAATTCAGTTTTTTCTAGTTAAATTAAATTTGGTTGAAATTTTAAAAGTTAATGAGTTAAATTATTTGAATAATTGTTTTAAATCGAAAATTAAAGTGCAGGAGCACGCCGAGATGAATGTCGAATGAATTCCAAATAAAATTACAATGAACCAACGAATTTAGGTCCTGTCTGTAATCTATTTATTTCTTCTCGTTTCTGTGTCCTAACGCGAACAGTTTCCGGTCACCTAGAGGAGCTCGAGTTTAGTCTCCAGTCGATAGCACCAAGACGCTCACCACCTAAAGTAAGAGCACCACCACCATCTCCTCCAACTACTAGACATTGCCTTTTCACCCTGTCCAGTTTGCCTGGCTCATTCCTGACTCACCCCTTGTTAATTCTTGTCATTCGTGTTGTGTTCAGGGTGGCCATGATGTGTACAGCACATCCAACTGGTCTACCACCACGATGACGTCACAGCCGGACGGATCGGCCAGTCCTGTCTCCTCCTTGGGCGATCGACCCACCACACCCGGATTTCCTGTGCACCCCAGGACGCCCTACATGAATCAAGGTACAGCCCCTCGTTTTGCAAACTGGGATTACTACAGGGTTTGATTTTACAAAAAAAAAGTTAGGGGGTCGGATCAGTGGGAGGAAGGGAAGGGGGTGCGGTAAGGAAAAAAAAAATTTTTTCAAAGAAAGTGAAGGAAATTATATTAGTAAGAGAATGTGCACGCAGCGCGAAATTTTTCCATTTGTAAAACATTTTAGTCAGGATTTCTTGTTTGCAGGACCATGATGTGCTCGAACTGTTTGTTCGGGATTATTTCATGTGTTTATTGTAATTGTGAAACAATTTTAGTTTTTCCGTTCTTGTATTTTGACGTCATGTTCAAATTATGTTCTATTAGAATTGTAATAGTTCATCTTGTTCCACACAGAGTCGACGCCACCACCGCAGGGTCTTCCGCCCAAAAGTCCAACGCTCTACAGGTCAGTCTACCTTTATTCTACTTACACCTATTTACATTCAAAATTGACAATCCCTCGAATAGTGGAGAAGTCTGCTTAAACATATTTTACCATCACCATTTCCCCCCATTTCCCTTATTTTGCAGGAAGGAACGCAGTCCGTCTCCGGCCACCATCCAGCAGTTACGTGCCGGCCTGACCGGAGCCGGAGCCGAAGCCGTGCCGCACTCGGGCGAGGGAGGTCAGAGTTCACCCACCGTCTACTTTGGCCAGTCGCGTCGCTCCAGCCTCGTGTCCTTGTCCGAACCGGCAGAGGTCATCAGTCATCATCCCCAGTTCGTCAAGGACTCCTCGCGATTCTGGTACAAGCCAAACATCTCCAGGGAAGATGGTAAGTTACTACCAGGGTTGGGTTCGCTCCTTTTGAAAAGGAATCAGTTCTAGTTCCCGTAGGCGTTCCTTGTTCCTAAGTTCCTCAAAAAAGTAACCAGTTCCTAGGAACGGAACATTTCCGTTCCGTTACTACCCAACACTGGAGTGGAGATGCCTTCGACTGTTGACGAAATTAAAGTTCAAAATTTGCTCAAATGAATTTGTGGCAATCGTTCGAGAGACATCTTTTCTTCTCTTCTCTCGTTTTTTGCCAGTGATGGATATGAACGAAACGGAGAAAATTCCGTTCTTAGGAATTTCTTTTCCTAGTTCCTGGTTCTTTTCCTATGAACTGGAACTGGTTCCTTTCCTACGAACTGGACTTGGTTCCTTTCCTAGGAACTGGAATTGATTCCTTTCCTAGAAACTGGAATTGGTTCCATTCCTAGGAACTGGAATTGGTTCCTTTCCTAGAAACTGGAATTGGTTCCATTCCTAGGAACTGGAATTGGTTCCATTCCTAGGAACTGGAATTGGTTCCATTCCTAGGAACTGGAATTGGTCTTTCCTAGGAACTGGAATTGGTCTTTCCTAGAAACTGGAATTGGTTCCTTTCCTAGGAACTAGAATTGGTTCTTTTCCTAGGAACTAGAATTGGTCTTTCCTAGAAACTGGAATTGGTTCCATTCCTAAGAACTGGAATTGGTTCCATTCCTATGAGCTAGAATTGGTCCTTCCTAGGAACTGGAATTGGTTCCTTTCCTAGGAACTGGAATTGGTTCTTTTCCTAGGAACTGGAACCGGTTTTTTTTTCCTAGGAACTGGAACCGGTTTTTTTTTCCTAGGAACTGAACTGGTACTTTTCCTAGGAACTAGAATTTGTTCATTTTTCAAGGAACCCATGAACGAACAATAGGAACCGTTTACATATACAGTTCCTTTTTTTAGTACAATTTTTTCCCATTCGTTATTCCAATTTTTTATTGTGTGCAGTCATTTTTTGTGCATAACCATTAATATTCTGAAGTTATATTATTATTTTGTTTGAAGTTATATTACTATTACATTAATATTTTGTTTGTGTTTAGCCATTAATATTCTAAAGGACAAGCCCGCCGGCACTTTCCTAGTCCGTGACAGCAACTCTTTCCCCGGTGCCTACGGAATGGCGCTTAAGGTCTCCTCGCTGCCGCCCAATGTGCAGAACAAATCGGGTAAGACCACAGGCAAACTAGTCACATTTTAGTTATTTTTGCTCAATAGAAAAGTATATTGAATTTTGCCCTATCTGCCAAGGTACTTTAAATATATACTTGTGTGGTATACAGCAATTTGAAGAAGAAAAAAAAATCTCTCATAATTCTTTGTGATATTTTATATTTTCAGGCGACATGTCTAGTGAACTGGTGAGGCATTTCCTTATTGAGCCGACCAGCAAAGGAGTCAAGCTGAAGGGTTGCAGCAACGAACCTGTTTTCGGTGGGTAATGTTGTTCAGAACAGGTGTTCTATTTATTCCATCTTGTTTTTCTTTTTCAAGTTCTATTTGGCAATTGAATGTTCCAGTTAATAAACAATGTTGTAACTCAATTATTCTTTAGTTGTGCAATCTTTTAATGGTGTTTGTTCTCATTAATCTCTTTGTTTCCTCTTCGATGTTTAGGAAGTTTATCGGCCCTGGTCTATCAACATAGCATCACGCCTTTCGCCCTGCCATGCAAGCTCATTCTGCCCGAAACAGGTAGGTTATTTTTTAATTTATAGATGAGAATAATTGGTGCGCCGAAGCATTATGACAATATGTGAGAATATATGGGGTTTTACTGTTTTTGTTAAGGATACTTACCATGATTTAAGCAAATGTTTTGTTTCGTTTTTAGATCCCGGTTCAAGTTTAGACGACGTGGACTCCCAAGTGGCCATGCAACTCCTCATTCAAGGCGCAGGCAAGTCTTTTTTTTTTAAATCTCGACCTAATTTCAAATGTTTAAATTAGAGCTGGACTGGTTCTTGTTTTTTCTCGATTTCCTTACTTATTTTCGAGCCCTTTTTCGCCCGCTTGTTCTCATTTACGAGATCACGATAAAAGGAATCTTGTACTGTTGACTGAATGATCATGTTTTGACATGTGCTCTTGACTTGTTTGTGTTTAGCGTGCAACGTGCTGTATCTGTTCACCCTGGACATGGAGAGTCTGACTGGACCGCAGGCGGTGCGCAAAGCCACGGAACGACTCCTGGTGGCCAACCCCCTGCCTGAACCCACCGTGGTACACTTCAAGGTGTCCTCGCAGGGAATCACACTCACCGACAACCAGCGACAGTGAGTGGATTTCCAGTCTAGTCCCCGCTACAAAAATAAAATCATTTTCAATTTGTCAACTTGTTTTTACTGTTTACTAGTTTCAAAGACGAATTTTCCAATTGCTAGTTACATGTCTGTTTAGATTCCAATTAATTTTAATTACTGGTTAAATAGGCTGATTTCAATTGCCTCGAAATAACATTTATGGAGGGACACATTTAGTCACCAGTACCCCGGGATTGAATAAACGAGAGCCTGCGCCGGGAATCGAACCCGAGCACCGCCAGCATTTTAGTATGTCGCAATACCGACTGGGCCAGACGGGTCGTACTTGAATTATGATGTTTTTCCTGGTTATTTCCTGGTTAAGCACGAGGAAATAGAATTGTGAATTAAAAAAAAAATGATATACATAGAGCACATTAAATTGGCGATTTTTTTTATAATCCTCTTATTTTTTATATGGGTACCGTGTTCACACTTTTCCATGTTTTTCAGGTTGTTCTTCAGACGCCATTACCCTGTTGTGACCATCACCCACTGTGGGTTGGACCCGGACGATCGACGATGGACCCGACCCACCGAAGACTCGGGTCTACCCGTCACCTCCAAGTAAGTCTTGCGGAAAATATTTAACAAGACAAGATATATTTTCGTAAATAATGATATGTTGGGTTGTTGCAGTTTTTTATTTTTTATTCCTGATCATTGTAGTGAATAGCACTACAGGAAGTTATTGTACCTCATGTGTTGCTGTGTCAATGTGTGATAAGCACATTCCAGTACCACAGGATTAAATAAACGAAAGCCTGGTAGGGGAATCGAACCCGGGACCACCCGCTCAGTAGTAGACTGTGACCATATCCACTGGGGGCCAACTTGAATGATTTGTGAAAACAAATCATGCAATTGTCTTATTGATCAAGCAATTAGGAAATTCGTAGCAATTGACGTAATCATCAAATGTATGATCAATATTCATCTTGTTTTAGTTAACGAGTAAATCAGTGCATTGCTTTCCCTGGTATCTCATTTATAATTCGTGTCTTTGCTTTCCAATTTTGTATTTTTGCGCTTACACGGTTAAATTGCAGGAGGGTAACATTTGATCGGTAAGTTCCTTTTGGATAGATTTGGAATCTCTATCTCTTGGAAATTGTCTCAAACTGTGTTGAAAATGTAACATTAGCGAGCAATTACAGATTACAATATTACAATATATATCTGCAAGCAGCCCCTTTTTAGATGGGATAACCGAGTCATGTAGATATTGCTCGCCTAAGGAAACTGAAAAATTCAATTGGATCCAATAGTCTGGCTCCTACTAGTCATGCTTATCTGACCACTCCCCTTCTTGTCTATCTTTCTCCTCTCGATCTAGTCGCATCTTTGGTTTCGTGGCCCGCAAGCCGACCAGCAACACGGACAACCAGTGTCACTTGTTCGCCGAACTCGAACCGGAACAACCTGCCTCGGCCATCGCTAACTTTGTCACCAAGGTGCTCATGTCCGTGCCACCTCAACCGTCCACTCCCAAGACCGGAAGCGCAACCATCACCGTCATCTGAGAGCTGCCTCGGACCACAGACCACCCTCCTCCTCCCCCCTCCCCCACCACCCCATCAACACCTCGCCTGTCCCAAGGGTGTGTGGTCCCGTGTTAGAGCACGTGGTGGTGCACGTGACTTGGGACTCGTGGTGTGACGATGATGATGATGACACGTGACGATGAGGATGGAACGGGCCGCAGAACGATTGGTGGTTGTGTCGCGCACGTGATAAACAGATGGCCAATGGAAACGCCTTTCACCGCACGTGCGGAAACTGGAACTCTTGTCTCTTTGGCTAGTGCACGTGCAACAAAACACGCGCACCTGTTCTTTTAAATATATGTTGGCGCCCGTGCGGCCAGCACGTGTAGCTAGCTGAGTTGAAGAGAGGCTCGTGGTTAATATATTCTGACATGACCTCGTTCACGTGACAAAAAAAATAAACACGGGCGTAGTCATGAGCCTCGAAGGTTTGACTAGTTGGCGAATGTAGAGTAGTGGGGCGGTGAAAGTTGAATTTGCGAATTTAGAATTGCAATTTTCTTTTTAATCGATTCGATAGCTAGAAAAGAATTTGATCTGCACCGAAGTAATGGTGATAGAGGTGCCTTGACTCTCTTTTCCCATGCAAACTTATTTGACAAATTTATTATTTTACAAATTTATTTTGCTTTACTCGAGTTGAAATAATCAATTTATTTTGCTCAACTCGAGTTGAAATAACAAATTTAAAGTGACAAGTAAAGTTGAAATGAACTGGCTCTTTTTAATGGGATACAAGAGGAAATGCGCTCAATTATGAATTAATTTTTAAAGACTCGCCGATAGATAAGTTTCTATAATTTGGAAGGGAAGCCTGAGTCGCCAAGATACCTCTACCCCTCTCGGCTATTTCCCCCATTCGCCAACTAGCCAGCTAAAACAGTCATATAAATATTAACATTAAAAGTAGCATTATCTCCATGTTATATCGTTTTATAATCGCACACATGTGTTATTCTGTATATTTTTATCTGCCAGTGAATTTATTTTTACAAGTGCGTGTGTGGAAGTGACGAAAGAGCTTGCTGCTAGCTTCCCGATTGAAATTCTAGTTTTGGAACATGGGTGAGTGAAATACGAAAGTGTATTTCATTAAGATACGGCCGATTTGAGGCTCCTAGTGCCTAAACCTGATCATGTGTCAATAATATACATGTTTTTATTTAATAAAACGTAGAACGTTTGAAAGGTCTTGGAGTTTAATCGTAAAGTGCCAGTGCAGGATAATTAATACTTGTGCAAGATTTTTTTTCTTGACTCGACATGTTCTTGTTTTAAACTTGTGTGAACCTCTCATTTATTTCATAATTATTTTGGCCTAGATTGTTCGACACATTGTTCAGGGATTTGGTTTCTGTAGAATAATTTTCTAGCCAATACTTTGAAAGTACAAAAGCTAGTGAGAATGCAGGCACAAACTTTTTTACCGTGAAATTCTTGAGAATCGTGCCAAATAGTTGCAGCTATAGAACAATGAATTTTTCGTTTCACATGTTGCGTTCTGCAGTATATAAAGGAATTTGTACTGGGGGTCGTACTTAAATTTTAACATGTCTTGTTCTCAAATGCTGCTATATTCATTTGAGTTGTCCAGCTACTCGTATAGTTTATTTAGCACGTCCTACATTCATCTTATGTTTATCTGTGTGTGTGTGTGTACAGTTAATCAGTACTCTCAGGCAGGTCCACAATCCCCACTAACAACACTTGGTTCGCTTAATTATGATTATATCAGCAGTGAAAACCGTTAAGAGATTCATCAGTTTCAAAATCCGACTATCCTCGAATTAGGGTAAAAGTAAAAAATGTTTAGTCTCGGTCATTTGAAACGTGTGCCTGGCGAAAGTTGAGACAAGCGAACCAAAAACTAGAGATGTGTGTTTGAACTGTAAAATAATCGTTACCTTGTAAACTTCGATGTTATACAGTGTATTATTTACATCCTTGTAAAACCGTGTCTGCTGTGCCCATCCCCTAACAAAGTTAGTCAAGTCTTCAATTTCTTTAGTAATCTCTAGTCAAATGTGGTTCCGCACAATACTTTTTTCAGATATACTCGTCATTTTTATTTTTAAACCGGTGCTATAGCAAAATAAGACACTCAATTTCCACTGAACAAGCCTAATGTTTCGATATTTATTTTTTTTTTTTGTGCACTAAAACTTTCCTACTCAATTTGCGTTTGGGAACTTGTACATTCACATGTACCAGTTAGTTTAAATCGTAAGTTACATGGAGAGGCAATGACAAGCTAGGAAATAAATCGACACCTTTAATTTGGGATGACTGGGCAGTTATTTTTGAACCTCGTAAACGTGTGTGTTGCCTTTAGCTGGATACTTGTAATACTCGAAAGCCAAGCACAACACACTTGGAGCAAGTTCCCCACGAAACCATTATCGAGGGTAACTTGCTCCTAGTGTGTTTCAACAGAACAGTGTACGGAACTCACGTCTGGTTATAAATTTTGAATCTAGGCGAATCTCAATCGTTAAGTCTCAATACGTTTCACGTTTGCCAAGTCGTCAATAATTTGATTATCGGCGACGTTTCCCTATCTACACTGTACTATGCAAGCTTATATAAATGATAATTTTAAATATATTTTAACTGGACGAGCCATGACTAGACTTGTATTTAGTGCCAACTTGTTGATTTTTTTTTGTGTGTATTTTAAACGTGCATGTATTTACTAGAATTATTGTCAATTGATATAACTAGATGACGAATAATAAAATATATTACCAAGTTAAAACTTGTCTGGTTTTTAAAAGTTCCAAGTACTTGCAGGAATTTCTGCATGATTGTTTGTCTTAATTGATCGTGGCATCGTCGTTAAAATGCCAAAAAAAAACAATTATGGATATTTTGGAGCTGAGACTAGAAGGTTAAAAAAATCTTGCAGAGTGGCTCTGTTTCAATTAACGCCATTGCATTTTTTTTAAATTGAAATTAATTTCAGTCTCTCGAAATAAAACACATATTTTACCATTCAAGTAATTTGCACCGAACTTATTTTCTTAACCGCGAACGGGTTCAGATGTCAAAAATAATCAACAGATGGCGCTGAACGCTGTTGACGACGCCTCCGCCATCTAGCGGCAGAACGCGAGAGAATTGCTAAAGCAAAATGGCGGATTGAAATCGTTCACATCTTTATTTCGTTTTTGTTTAGGCCAAAAAGTATTACAAAGGTAGGCCCTTATTTGCTGTTTTTCCTCAAATGAATGCCACTATGAAATGTCGTGCACCTAGCGCTCTTTTAGTGATGGATAACTTGAGAGTGTAAGAGGCAGGACTGCCTACCTAGACCAGAAGCCAAGACTAGGCCAAATTCAAAATGACCAGGTCGCCCCTAATTCTAACATACACGAAAAGATACTGCAGTCGTCCCGTGTAATACAGGCATTATTGCGAGTCCTTAAATTGCTTTCTGCATGCATTCAAGTTAGTCTACTTGTCGCCTTACAGTGGGGTGTGGGGGGACTTAATCCTGTTAAATTGACCTATCCGTTGTCCACTGACCAGTAGGGTAGCCCTACCACGTCCCTACTCGACTACCACTTTACCTACTATACCCGAGACAAGACTAGATTTTTTTCGAAAATCATTGTAGCGCTAATCACTAAAGGATTACTATCCCTTGTGTTGCTATGGCGATATGTGAGGGGCAGGGAAGGGAAGGGTACCGATGGCTCAGTGGGTATGGGGACATGCTACGAAGCCAACGGTCCCGGGTTCGATTCCCGGCGCAGGTTTTCG
>JAUJYS010002467.1:0-14739 GCA_033995665.1 Melogona broelemanni
TCAGGGGGCTTCTGCTCCCTGAAGTCACCAGGTGTCGGGGGATCGAGGGTCGGGGTCCGGATACGACACGAAGGACTTAACAACAACAATGTACATTAAATGAATCAAATTGGGCAAGCAATTAAAAATATGGCGATTTACCGTTTTGATTCATCGGCCGACTGAGCGATGAAGAACCCCTGCGTGTTGTTGGTTATTTTTGCGCTGCGGGGATTGATGGCGATTTTGCTGTCCGACCCGTCCTCACCCTTCACCTCGATAGCGAGCATCAGCAGTTTTAGCCGCACAAAGCACAGCCTGTTCACATGTAAAAATAAACCAAACAGTTTCATTGGCGATTTTTTTTTATTGATAATGGTCACAATAAAGTCGATAATCCCTACATGACTTTGCTACCTTTGCATCCAGTTTATTAAACGTAAAAGTGAAATGATTTTACTGAAATCACATGCCGAACAAGCGCAAACCCCCAAATAACCGACGATTTATTGTTTACGTTGGTGTCGACAGTGTCATAAATGTGTATGCAGGCAAGAGCTTCGCTGCGCCCAGCGACAACGAATGTTGGCAAATACACATAGCACGTGTGCAATGCTAGTTCTTTGCCTGCGTACACGGGGCAATAACGCTTTACCGTGTATTGACATCTATGCAATAAATACTGCTAATAAAAAATGTCACGGTTATTGCAAATATTGATGGCCAAAATATCCAAAAATGAAAATATATGTTATTTATAAATTAAGTATTGCTATTTATGACTGACTGCTGATTCAATAAAAATTTCCTTTACTAGTAGGACTATATATAACTAGACAGTAATACACAATAACTAGACAGTAATACACAATAACTAGACAGTAACTAGTAAGACTATAGGCTATATATATCAGTAACAAATTCCTATTACAAAAATAATGTCATATCTGATATGAGCGCCTCACGTCATTATTATAAAAGACTCACTCTGCAGCTTGGGCGAATGTCATGCCGATGAAGGAAGGAGATAGGGATTCCGTATACATTTCCATCCCTGTCCCGCATAGGTAGTCATTCTGCCAGGCTTGCATATCTGGTGACTGGAAAATAAATGGCAAAAGTGTTAGACAGTACCGCTCGCCGGTCAACTTTAAATGCGATTCCACAACATCGAGATTGGCGAATATGGTTTTTGAGGTTGTGAATTGTACAAGACGAATAGAACGACGAGCCATTTAAGCAAATACAAGCGACGAGAAAAGAGTAACGTGAAATTGTTTTTAGAATTTCTTGGAAGATGCAATACATGTTTGACTGTAATCTTTGATTGAATGCTTGTGCTTTCTTAAAAACATCAGATTCAAAGAAGTAAATGTAGGCGTTAGGCCACTACATAGTATGAGGTTAAGTAAAGATACCCGAGGAGATTTTTAGTTAGAATGTTTGGAATGTTTACTATGACTCATGAAATATATACTCATGAAAGGAATGTTTACTAAAAAAGTAAACGCTGGTAGAAATGTAAAAGAGTGACCAAGTCAAAAATACCAACAAAGAAGTTTCAGTTAAATGTTAGAATTTAATCGAAATATTAGTTTTTATTCCTATGTACTTTTTAATGAAAAATAAAATGAGGTTACGTACATTTCCCAATTACATATACTTTGATAAGAAAATATTAAAATATAATAATCTAAGAAATAAAGTACACATTGTGTATTTATTTTTAAATTCCTTGCCCATTCAACATTTCTAAAGGTACTGGGGATGATTGTGGCAAGAATACTTACTGGGCGATCATCGGCAGTTCGGAGGGACACACTGAACCGGGAACTCTTAACTTAAAACAGTCTGACAAGTTACACAGAATGATTCAATTAAATCCCTTTGGTACTCGCGGAATTCTGGGAAATCAGTCGAGAGGGAAAGGACAGTACCTTTTTTGGTTATTAGTACAGTCAAGTTCGACGGTCTTGTGAATGTGTACTCGCAAAATGCATTCAACCAACAACCAACAATATTCAATAAGCAGAGGATCTTATCTCCCCCTTTCAAGCCTCTAACTGCCAGTTCCGAGTCTCCTACGGATGAAAAACAAAATCGTGAACAGGCCTTTGAACTCGTAAATAAGTCACCTTTAAATTAAATATTAAATTTTAAAATTTAACACAGGCATTTCATTCCCGGAGGAAAAATATATTTTCTTAAGCTGGTACAACGTCACTTACATAGAGCACTGATTGTGGATTGTTTGAGTAGCACTATAATTTGGGTTGTCCTTGTATCTAGATCGACTGGTGTCGATAATCGTTTTAATGTACTTTGTCAGTACCACGTTAATTGTTATCAGCATAGTTAGACATACGTTTTTTTGTATAAATCGTGACGAGATAATGTAAAAACGGCGCACGCATAGAGAGGAGCTGGGATCGGCCAAGAAAAATGTTACCTGAGCAAAACATCACTCCGCAATAATCGAAAGAATTGATTTGAAAGTTATATGTTTTTTGTTCAGTTATGTTTAGTTAATAAAGGTGTGTGGTAGCTGAGGAAAGTTAGGTTCTTTGTGGGATAGGGTTGATGGTAAATTACATTTATATGGATTAGGGTGAGAGGTTATCGCGAGTACTAGATATAATTGTAATTTTTGAGAGATGACGTTTTCTTCAGATGACATTTTTATCTGCACCTCGTTAATGTGCTGTGCATGTAAGTTGGCGAAACATGGCCAGTTTTTGTGAATCAGACGTGAAGTGCGTAAAAGAGTTTTGAATGGAGTGTTTGCTTGAGCAGGCCTGTATGACCAGGTGAAACGTTCGCGGGGAGTATGGTCGACTTAAGAAAATGAAACTAAAAAATAAATAGAACTCTTATACTTTACGATGCATTATTTATATGTATATTTATATTTTATATTTTATGACGGACAGACTGACTGACGGACAAATCTTCCTTATAATATAGATTTATATTTTACAATTAGTTAAAATCTCATCTCTTCAGATGGAATTGAGAAAGGTGATCATGCATTGTTTAGATGAAAAATATTTTTAAATAATGTATTTGTTCATTTATTTTGTGCAGTAAAAGTGGCGGAATGAGTCGCCACTTTCACTTCAGAAGCGATCATAATTCGCTTAGACTTATCACGTAGACATTCGACGAGCACCCTCTCGCAAACTCTCCAGTTGTTTCAGAGAAGACAGATACGATACGAGACATCCCAAAGAACAGGTGATACCATAACACACGCAAGTAAATAGAATCTTTTCGAGAAACGGACGGACTGTTCAAACACGTGAGAAACGGAAGTTGTGTTTGTTTTCTTAGCGACCGGAAATGCACATTAAGAATAAGTAAAAGAAATTCATTAGCCATGTCAAGAAAAGACAAATCGGTGCCTGTTTTTTTTTGCCTGTGCAATTTTGTGACCACATACACACACACACGATGTATAGAAAAGATAAAGAGACGTAACGGTGTGTTTGTGTTCTGGCTGTGTTAACAGTGAGAGGTTTGTAAGGATATAGATAAAGTCCTCTGCACTTACAGTACTTACAGTCTTATAGGACCTCATGGCAAACAGATTGGCCATCATGGTGGAGAAGCCGGGCGCCAGGCAACTCTGCGCGATAAAACCGAGCTTCAGTTCGGCCAGACAGATGACGTCGTCTCCCCGCTTCCAATCCCAACTTGGAATGTTTAATAAATAAGCCTACTCGCCAAAGGATGGATAAAAATAAATGAGACACCGGTATGAGTAGTTACAGCAAAAGATTTTTCACTCTGGTCTAGGAATGTACAGGGGTTGGAAAAAATATTGGAAAAGTCTCTTATAAGATTGACAAATAGATCTGTTTCCATTATTTTGTCCAATCCCTGTACATCTCTGCCAATGGGCAATGTAGCCTGACGGGTCCCGAATACAATATATTTATTTTTCGTACGTGTCCGTTACACCACGGTGGCATAAAAGTAATGCCTTCAGTCGTTAACGAAAATATTCAGTACCCTTTAGACGGCCAGAGGATGGATCTCTCAGGGGGCAGAGGACAATGGTGTGGGATCGCCAAGTTTAGGTTTCAATTCAGTTTAATTTAACATGATTCAGTTTAACTAAATCAAAACAAAGCTATGAATATACAAATGAAATGATCCATTCTGGGCACATTTTAGTACTTTCTCAAATAATATAATTGTATTGACATTAGCTTTCATTTCCATTTTATAATTATGCATGTATAGTTTGTACAAATATTTATGCTTTCATATTCTAATAGTTTATAAAAAAGTGATTGTATTATCAATTATGTAATATCGATTAAATATTCGCATGTGTTTGGTTACTCGTAAACTATTTATAACATTTTTGCATCATCGTGAGTGGGCGCATCGTCAATTTCTTCACGAGCATTAAAAAATAAAATCTTTGCAAATCCTCTTATCAGAAACACACTGACTCTTGCCATTTTTGGCGGCATCGTTATTGATATTGAGCATTAAAGGTTCTTGTACAGTAGAGCTACTAGAACGCTTGCGTCTGTATTGTCGTCGACCTAGAATCGATGCTGCTGACGTCACCGATATGTCAAACGACGACAATTGAGCGTCAACAAAAATGTGATCGAAAATTGGCACCCACGCCGATACGTCCTATATATTTATGAGCTTTCCGCCCCTCTTTCCCCCGATGAGCCAGCATCATTGACATTGTAATACAAATTACTTGCAGCGGACCCATAGTCATATTTGATCTCAAGTCAATTGAGAGCGGCGGCTCGTGTGAATATTTCATTGTGGGAGACTTTTTGTCCCCGCCCATACATGATAAATCAACCGAAAGACTCGAACCAAAAGCCCTTTGAACTTTAATGATGTAGATAAAGCCAATGACTATTTCATTTGATGTTTTTAGGAAGTCGAAAAGTTATGATATAGTAGAAATTTCATTACAACAGTTATTTTATTTTTTTGGATGAGGCCTGGCCTTCACGCCGGATTTTTCTGACGAGCCGCCGCTGCCAATAAACGTGAATGGCCTACTGGAATTTCATCGAAATTGGTGGCCCTGTAAGTGGAGCACCGACCTTATTGTGATACTGCATAAGTTGAATTATTACTCTGATGTCATCCGAATAATTTTTTATCGAGATCACGCGCATGATATTGGCCGCATCTTCCGCGTCAGGGTCCTGGCAATATTTATTAGCCAGAACAAGACACGCGTCGGCTTCGTGCACCTTCATGGGCGATGTCATAAAATAGAAGAAAAAATGAATAAAATGATGTATTAGCATCGTGATGTCACACATTTGTGTTGCCAAATCACGTCCACAACGTTTTCCAGAAAAAAAAACATATTTTTTTTATCAAAATGGGTTGCAAAGAAAAATTTGACGTAAACTTTTCATGGTAGAATGTTCACCTCTGGCTAAAATCCACAGGATGTACCCGTATGAACACCCGGCATGACTTGAACATTTTTTGTTTAACTTCTCAATTTCGTTCATCGTTGACTCGTCTCGGTTCGACGAATATAAAGGTACAATAAACAACCGACACAGAGTAGAGTTGAATTAAATTCGGGACGAAAGAACGGACTTTATTCTGTGAACAATAATAATTATTGTTTAGTTTGGTCGGGTAATTTTTATACGGTACCGTTACTTGAAACCAGCTTCTATTTTATTTTTTATACTCTTGACGAAATAGAAATGTTCTATTTTAGTGATCGAGACAGATTTGTTTATATCGAATGAGCCTATCGTCCAACAACTAACTCCACCGTTGGCATCCATCATTTTGTTCTGTTTCAAGAATATCGTGCGTTCGCATTGGGTGAGCTTCCCTGCTCATGTCAACAACAAATATGAAAATAGCTCGCATTGTAAATACACACACACACACACACCCACCGACGGCGGGTCCAACTTACTTTTACGCGCTGCAAATCGATAGGATTCATAATGCTGCCTTGAAAAAACTCAACAGTTGTAAAATGACGTTTAAATAAACCTTCTAATTCTAAATCCGGAGGTTTCCTGAAAGTAAAAAAAAAAGCGCGTGCCACTTATAATTAAAAAGGTCATCATAAAACACGTGACACATATTGTACACACATCCTATTCGAACGAATGAAACGAAAGTGCTATTCGAATGGATTTTGCTTCTACAAACCGTCACCAATTAATTTGGTTCCAATTAAATACGATATTAATCGTGCGGTGGTCCACCATCAAAGAGGGGGTTGTCGGTCATAATTACCTATGTAGAAATATTACTTCAACGTCTACGTCCTCCCTGTCTTCGTGCAAAAAATCTTTTAAGAAATGCGAAACTGATTCGTATGTAATGTGACCGCATACGACAATATGTCTGAAAACGCCAGAGAGAGAGAAGCAGAAAAGAAATGGCAGTTAGAACGTGAGCTCGATGGGACAATGGAATAGGGGAGGTGGAGGAGGGGGAAAGGGAACAAGTTCACTGGTTTCCTAAAGAACTAAAACTGCTGTGTTCGTCGGGCGAATTGCTTTTCGTTCAAGTGCGCAGCCTCCTGTGTCATTCATGCTGGTAATCCATTTCGAAAATAATTCAAAAGAATAATTGGAAATATTCTGTAAAATCTGTAGAAAATTTGAAAAACGAAAATAAATATACAGTTCAACGACTTGTATGCCACTTAGGCCTAGTCCTTTTTTGTATAATTGAGACCGTCATTTGCTGTTTTATTCGGAGAGTTTTGCCAAAACTCTGTTCGTCTCTTTCCCGGCGTTGTATCGGACCTTGTCCCTCTCATTTTATTCATAGACGTCCTAACCCACTATTGATTATTTAATTGGATATCTGATGAAGTCGGCTTATAAAAAATTAGCTGTGTATACAGTATGTACAATAAATAAGGGAATAAGGATATTTACAGTGCAATGAAATTCGGCGCAAATGTTGGTAAGACCTTCCTTTTTGGAAATGCCTTTTCTCTGAATGCGTCTTTAACGGAAAAACAAAATAATTACGTCGCTCAGTCGCCCGTGTACACCGTGGCATTTTAAAAAGGAAGGTCTGTTAAGATTTTGACGGAATTTCATTCAAATTGAACAACGTTTTTTAAATTTGAATTTATAAATTTGAATCGACTCCCTTTTTATTGCACATCCGAACTGTCCTTAAACTGTCCCTCAAACTGTCCTTAAAAAGTTTCCAACATATTAATTACAAGTTTTGGGGAAAAATAATTATTTTCGAATCTAACTTTGAAGTCATAGAGATGACGTAATAGCGTTTTGGGTGGCTGTAATTGATTACAATATGGCTTCCGAGCAAACGACATTAAATTTCATTGAAATCCCCCCCACCCTTCCCCGCAATGTAACGTTATAATTACGTCGAAAACGGAATTCCTTCGTAAGAAATCGTTACGAAAAAAAATCGATGCCGCGAAATATAATGGCCAATTTTGTAATGAGCTTAGGCCTTCTCACTACGTACCATCATCTCGTAAACTGCAAGTTTCCTAAATTGCGAATCGGCCTTAGTTACTACCCTCGCGACAAATCGACTAAGAACCTCAAGTGCTATTAGAAAATTGATTTTTTGTTCATCTGCAGAGAGGAGAAGAGACGGCAAAATGATGACTTCCGGTTTACCGGATCTCCGCTCGTATCGAACGAATATGCAATAAATTTCAATGACTTTCTGAGATCAGATGAGTCTCGCGCATTACAGTTAAATCGTTTGAAACGATCGCTCCGTGTTAATAATCGCTTGTCGCTCGTTGGTAGTAGCCAAACCGCTTTCACTACGAGCAAATCGATTTCAAGAAAAGTAACAATTTCCCAATTCAACTTTCAACTTTAAAATAAGGGGGAGGGGTACAAATGCTGTTTACATGTAAGTGAACCACTTTGAAAAAAAATGGAAATTCATACCAAACGTTAACACCAATGCAATTTCCAATCGAAAATTAATTTCGATCGAATTATTTTCTAGTGAATTCCGGCTGAAGAATATTCTGAAGCTTCTCTTTCCAAGCTCTGTATAGGATCGATTCATATGACATCATGGATGCAAAAGATAATAAAATGGTAGCCTTAAAAGACGATTTACATGATATATAGGCAAAATCGTCACTTGAACTTTCAGACGATGGTTATGAATATAGAATATATATAATAACTAATGATTTAAATGATGACTGTTTTGAAAGCGAATGAAAATGTCATTGAATGATACTATGTCGCTATATTCGGTTGCATAAATGAAAGAAAAGCAATTTGCAATTGACCAATACGTTTCAAAAGTTAGAAGGACATTGATAAAAATAAAAAAAGGTTAGCGATATGGCAAAACAGAGGAAACTTATTGACCCAGTATAATGTTGTAGCTAAAAACATCATTGGTAGGTAGGTAGGTACCGCAACCGTTTCACAACTTCGATTGCTATTTGTGGTCGTTTTTGTAGTCGGTTTTGGGAAACATTGGTCATAATCCAACTACGAATCAAGGCAGCTTCAATTATTATATTTTTACCAGTACACTTAAATTTTTGTAATCTATATTATTATTATTATTTTTTTATTGAAATTGGTGCCAAAGACACTGTCGTTTAAACAGCAACGCTTTCAGCTCCTGACCTCAACTATACAAGTTAGATAGCCAGGAGCTTGCAAAGGAAAAATTAATGAAAAAAGTTACAACACGAAATAATTCTACTTACTGAATGAATATTTCAGTTAGAGTATTTTCTCAGTTGTCAGATTTAAAATGCACCTGACTTAATTTTTTTTACACATTTTACCGCATCAAGCGTCAGTATTCATGTGTATATATGTATTTTTTTAACGATAGTTACTTTTGACACTAAAAAGATTTTACGTTTCTCGAAAATATAAAATAAAGTATATTTTTTTTTAGCTCATCTCTTGATTACTAGTAAAAATTCATATTTTTCAATAAAATCATTTTGTGTCAAAGATTTGCTGACGTCGTCCGTAAATTAAAAATATTTTCAAAGATACAATAACATATACAGTGACGTAAAAATCCGAAAATAGTTTTGGAAGGATGAACAGACATAAACTAAACAACCGATCAGTCGACTGTTTCGATTGTCGACTTTGGTCAACTGTTTCGCAATTTTTGCCCGTAATAATAGGTAACAATGGTTCTTGGATAACATACGAGCTCGTTACTATCAGATGAAACGTTCTATGTACAGATGGCAACAGCCACAATCAATTATAATTTATGATATACCATATGGCAGTGGCTCCTAGCGATACAGCAATATTTTTGACCACACAGTTACCACTAGAAAGCAGTCATGTTCCACCCGCACGTTTCAGACGATTTCCAGTATGTTCAATAAAAAAAATGGAGTTGGTCCAAATTTATGAATTAAATTCATTAAATTCAGCCGGGATGTTATCAAGACCTTCCTTACCTTTTCACCTGGTAACCAGTTGTTATCAGAAAAATCAGAAAACCGTCGCACGATGGTACACGATGGTATTCCAAAGAGGGAAGGTCTTGCCAACATCTTGACAAAATTTCGTTCAATTTCAGTTATCCAATTTTAATTTACAATTTACGTAACTCCCTTTTTTATTGCACATACTTTAGACGTAGAAATTTCGCAAACTCTCTTTCGATTCACCTTCTAAACAAGCCTCACCAACTTATGACGTCACCAGCCCGCGGAAGCCCCGTACGCGCGACGGGCTGCGCATACATAAGCAGCAATAGGTGACGCGAAAACTAATCAATAACCAGGAAACGCTGGTCAAAAAATAAAACACTCGCCGCAGCAAACGTGTTTACATTAAAGGGAGACGAATTTAATTTAGTGTCGCCGACTCGGCGTAGATGGAAGGAGGGGAGGGGAGCACCAAATACATATTCAAAGTCTACGGAGGACATTCCGAGCAGTGTGAGGGGGGAGAGAGGGGGTGGAGTTGGACACCTCTGCAACCGTCTGGCTCGCGTTAACGGCGTCACCTAATTGGTCATAAATTTAGCGACTAGCCGACGAGTCGAAGATCATGTCAATACCAGCAGCGAGACTACACATGTCCATAAACATTTTTAAGCACCGCAGTTATCGATCTGCGCGACTGTCGACTGGTGGTGGGCTGGTTAGAAATAGCAGAAATTCTATGCGGGGAGCAAGGTGGATGATTTTTAGTCTGGTCTCCTCGACCAATATGGTGAACGGAAACCGTGATGCGTAAACTGTGGTTCGTCTCAAGATGACGACGTATGTCTCAAATCCGTGCCGATGAGGTCTGCTGTTTTTTTATTTTATTCACTCATCCTTGAACAGTTCAATTACTTTGCTTGGTAAATCGAATTGTTTTCCCGATGTTAAATGAGCTTTTTTTAATGCCAGTAAATTATGTTGTCGCTTTTCTTCTACACGAAATAGAAGCAGTTTTGCAGAATTTATTCCATTCACAATGTCGTGCAGCAGCAACAACCATAAAAAGGTGAATCTGCTTGCAAATCACTTACTTGGTACATTTATAAGTATAAACACACATACGAAATAGAAGTATTCCAATGTTGGTTTTGTCTTGATTCATCCAACATTATTCTTGTCACGAACATGTAATTATCGTATTGTCATATTTTTCAAGCAACATGGTGACATGGACATGATCCTTCCAACAGAGCATATGGATAAATTGAAATATTGGCTGTTTCACACGACTATCTTTGGAAGTCGTTCTTGTAATAGCAGCCTTCAGTCACGTCTTATCTTGCGTCTTGTCCCGATATCTTGAAGTCTTCCGTTCTGACCAGACGAGACGAAGCCACATTGCTGCTGTCTTCGAACGCGAACTGATCATACTCGGTCTGAAGGCGTTCATCAACGTGCCCACAGTTTGGTGATCTCTGCACTGTCAGTGCGAGTGGCATTATATATTTAATTCAGGAAGCAAAATGGGATAGTCGTGTGCCAAACGTCTATGGGTATGACAAGCGGCGAGGCCTATCTCTGGTCTATGGCAAACATGTGTATGTGCTACGCCCATCTGCTCGAGTGCGATGCTACTGGATGCGTCGAACACGCATATTCGGTGTTTGGAGCAATTTGGCGCAGGAGTTTAGTCGACATCGAGTTTGCCAACAAATTTATGGTCGTCGCACACAAGATGTTAAATGACCAATAGAACGTCCATATAAATTTCTCGAGATATCACTCGCTCCAAAATAGGCTCTGCGGGGGAATTACTAAATAATGGCGATATGAATGGAACTGAAGCAGAGAAGAAGCGTTCACGCTGGGCTATAGGTCCGAAAACGTCAACAACACCCTATATTGCGCAGTACGTTGAAGATTCGTCGCAGTTTTACAAAAATACAAATAATACCTCTGAATTTAGTTTTCAAGTTCTTTCCTCGCTGCCAATACAAAATCTCAGATTTAAATCAATATGACAGAGTTACATTTTTTTAGTGTGGACGCGTTTTTGCGATCTTTAAAAGACAATTTATTACATACTCCAAAGACAAAATATGCCCTTCCCTGTTCCTCACATATCTCCATAGAGACACGAGGATGCAGTAACCCTGTAGTGATTAGAACTACGATGATTAAATTAAATTAAAGATTTTGGTTCTGCTTATATCATTTATTTATGTGAACGAATTTTCTCATCCACAGAAATGGTTGTCCACACAAATCCTTTAGACATCGAATGATTCCAAATCAAGCAATAACATAGTTCATTGTAAACAAATATGCACGTTTCCTGAGATACATGAACACTGTCCTACAACTCATGAGAAACATTTACATGAAGCAAAATCACCCATATACCTCTAAACCTAGTCCTTCGGGACTGTTGGTAATATTCATAAAATGTTAATAAATATGTTGCGTAAGACTCCTACCTTTAGATTGTCCTGGGGTACAATTCTTCCACTTACTTTCTCCCCCTAATTCCTTCACACTATTTCGTCGTTAACTAATGAAAATGTCACTGGTCTAACTTTGTTCGAAAAGTATGATTGGATGGTAAATGATGAATGGCAGATGAATAATGAAATATGAAACGTTGTCATTGTTAATATTTAAAATTAGCAGTATATTGAAATGATATGTTAAAATTATATTCGTAAATGATAAAAAATGCATTTCAAAGTTGTTTTTTTAGCATTATGGATGCATTAACTCACAGAAACAATTTCGTTATTTTTCTTATTTTGATAATAATAATTAGAAAGAAGGCATTGTTTTAATTCTAGTTGTTATCTTTAATTAGCTACCTTCGTACTATTTTGTTTGGACGCTATGCTTTATTCATGCTGATGGATGTACATGAATGAATATTTCGTGAATAGGATGTCCTGTTAACGTTTTACACATACTTAGGTGACAGATTGACATTGGGTGCTAATAGACGATTCCATTTTCCTTGTTCATGACTAAGATATCAACTTGAAAAGTGTTTAGAAATTGGCGACTAATTGTTGGTTTTGGGGTACTTTCAAAAGAAAATCACCTAACAAATCTTTAGCTCACGAATGTAGGGCAGAAACTCAGAAAACCAACATATTATCAAACTAGTTAAATTTTGAATCAAAGTGATCGTGTGGCATTTGCTATGCCTGCCATTTAGTGAAAGTAGCTAATGCAATGTGAAAGATTGATTAAATATATAAATAAATTAAATCTAATTCAATGCAATATGCCTTAGTCGTTCAAATATTTTTGCGAAGTGTTTTAAATTCGAATATGTATTTATCCTTTATTTGTTTTAAATAACTTTTAAAATCAAATTATTCAATATTTTAATTTATCCACTTTTGCGTTTCATAAAAAACCAACAGCTAAAACCAATTTCAGGAACACGAGAAATAGTGACAACAGGCGTTAATGTCTATCAACTATAACCGATAGAAAGTGTTAAGAGCATGGAGAATTGTTAAAAAAGAATCTCTCCAAGCCTAGAAAAATAGATCCATCAATCCGTGCAGTTAGGCAAACAAGTTGTACGAAAAACCGCCGTTCACACTCGATCGTCGATCCGGATCCAGCTACGTGGTACGCTCAGTTTTGGGGGTGTCAACGTAGGACGCGCTCAGCGTAACAACAGCAACTCGATCCGAAACGACACTTGCGGTGTGTATGCGTGAGAACGGGGCATTTGGGTTTTTTTTTCCGTGGCGGACGAGGCAAATATCCACGCTGCCCGAAAAGACGAACGACCTTATGTGGCGTGTTACGTTTAGTCCCAACCGGGATCAGAAATAGGCGCGTTCGTTTTCGGGCGACGCAGATTTGTTTCGCCCGCCACGGTTTATTTGTTATCAATTTTTTTTAGTTTCTCTCTCCGAAACCGGAGAGATATTTATATAGAGGTAGGGATTGCCTATGTTTTGCTGGCGGCCATATCTGCAAGATCAGTTGGCAAAAGTGACAGCTCGCTCAAAAAACAAAACACAGTTCGGTACATCGAGATCAGATATATATGCGAAAGTAGATTCGGGTTATCTTTTTTTTTTTGCCCCCATATCCTGTATATAGATAGACGAATAATAGTAATATTACACATTGGGGTCGCAGTAGCGCCGTAGAGAGACCGTAAGTCTCTTTTTCGGCCGCCACTGCTTTTATATATACTACTCGTGAAAAAACCACCTTTTAGCTTTTACCTTCTTCCCCGTTCCGCCTTGTAAGTGCCGCCGTATTTAGGTCTACTGCCAATCAAGTCAATGATCTCAGGTATGCAACTGGCGAACATAGCCTACGATAGGTAAAGGACAGGTGGAATCGGCATAGAAGAGGAGAGTGTGAGATAGGGGAGTGGATTTTTGGTGGATGGAGGATGGGGTTGGAGGAGGGTAGGGGGTGTGACGTCAGTGTGTGTTTAAGCGTTGGTATGTGTGTGTGAGTGTGTGTCCAATGGAAGGAGATGGAGAGAGAGAGAGAGAGATAGGTGGGACGAAACCACAAGCCAATGACAACAATGCAAATATATCGTCCCGAGTAAATATATGTAAAAAAAAATATATTGTGATGACAGGTTGCACAAAATGAGTTTCACTCAATATATTTTTTTTTCGGCTCACCAACTCTCTCGACAGATGTTACACACCGCTTTTTTTTGAAACAGTGTGATTGATGTCGTGTCAAAATCGTGCTTGTGGTATTGTAGGTCTGTGTTTTGGATCGGGGTGATGACGTGGTGATAGTACAATCTTGGATTTTCGGAGGAGACACACAATTGGGTTAGTAAAGATGAAATATCTCCGTGCTCTATTTCTTTCTGTCATCGTAAACGTCTACGCACAGTAAAAGACAAAGTCCGAATTTCAGATGAGTTTTTTAAATTAAATTCAGGCAGAAAAATTGTTAAAAGTCCTGAAAAAGACTTTCCGATTGAAAGTATAAATATAACCCGAAATGAGAGAGCCTTTTTTAAGATGTTTACTATAAACTTTCTTTGTCAATTTTCTTGGTCAAATGTCGTGGTCAAATTTGTAAATTTTCTTGGTTCTTGTCATGGTTAAATTTGTCAATTTTCTTGGAAACCCAAACAAAGTTTTACAAGATCCATTCATGCTACAGAAGTTTCTTTCAAAATTTGGCCTAGCGTCGTCTACGTAGAGCCGCATAAATGTTGGCTGCCCATTAATACAGGAAGAGTCACTCGAAAAGAAACTCAAAGAAATACGAAAATTAGTACGAACCGATGGCTCAGTGGGTATGGGGACATGCTACGAAGCCAAAGGTCCCGGGTTCGATTCCCGGCGCAG
>JAUJYS010002468.1:0-14738 GCA_033995665.1 Melogona broelemanni
GTGAGACTGACTTTCCCTACGCATCCCACTCGACACCGTATTTTCAGGTCGCTCAAGAAGCTCAGAACGTGTAACTATGCCCATTTTTTTTAATAATTATGTTTTTTTTTTTAAATATATCTATTAGTAACTTCGGAATCGCATTTATTAAAATCTAGGTTTGATCAATAAATTTTCCAAATATAGAAAAACAAAACACATTCGCTACACGTTTACTTCGTCACCGACAGCATTGTAGATTTCTGGTCGTCGACGTTGTTGACCCATAGATGACGTCATGATTCACCCTCTATGGACGTGCACAATTCCGTAGAGCGCCCCTGCATTGCATCTAATCATATCTAAGTGTGATATGCACGTGTAGAGATGCCACGACCATTTCTCACTGGAGCTATAATAAACGCGAACCATCCATGTACATGTGCCCAGTTCCCATATAACACATATATACATATACGTTTGACTCAACATCTAGACCTATTAGGGTAGCGGTAGCCGTTGTCTTTACCCAAGGGGCATCTTTCTAATCGACCATATGCGCCGGCTCGGACCGTACCCCATACATTGAACAGAAACCGTTCTATCTCTCTCTCGCACAAGAGAGCGTAATAACAGCCCACGCCAGTGTCCATTAAAATTTGAGGATCAAATCTTGGATGGCCGGGCCTCTCGCTACGCGGGCAAGGCAGACGCCGGGCATTAGCGCATGGTTCATGTGCGAGATTCGTTGCTACATATATAATACCGGCGAGGGCCGAGTCGCTTGTAATTATATTTATTTCGTCTTTCTGTGTGTTGGTAATCAGGCATCGCCGTATATGCTCACGTATAGGTGCCTGCATAGAGTGGCTGGACACTGGATAGTGTTTCGCCGCGCGCATCTCCCCGCTAATAAAGTCTGGTCCTTTCGCGCGCGTTGCACTCTTGTAGGCTTTGGTGTGGGGGACTATCGTTGCTCGCCAACGGTGGTTAACTATTGCCCGTTTCTGCGAAATGTCGCCCATTCAATTAGGCGGGTATAATGGAGTCGAACGGTCTTGGCAACGGTTCGCCAACTTTTACGATTGCTGTTAATGGCGAATTTAAAAGTTCGGAACTTTAGTTATGTTTTTTTTCTTCTTTTCTTTGGAATCCAGTTACTGATATTTTCCGACTCTGTTGTCTGATCAATTTTGATTCAGTTCTTTGAAACCACAATCATCTACCTAGTATAGGTTCATGTTCGATGTTCGAACTTAATTTCGATGTCAGAAGCGTATTGTGAATGGCATTTCAATATTCAAACTTTTTTTTCTCTTCTTTAATATAGGAATATGTGATACGCCAGATGTAGCTTGTCAAACTCAGGGCCAACCCTACGCTTGGTTATTTATGTCGACATTAAATATTTCGCTGACCGATCCACAGTTAACGAATGAAAAGAAAAATACGTTTAATGTTTAAAATGGACACGCTGGTGGCCCTCCACCAGATACACAATTTCCTATTGCTGCTTTTGACTGTACGCTGATATTTGAATTGGAAATCCAGTAACTAAGACTGGAGTTACTAAGTTGGATCATGCGTCTGTTACAAATGGCATTGATCACTTTAACAGTAGGTTCTTATCTGAACAATTGTACCTATCGTTTTCTTCTGCAGTTTTAAAAGGTAATTTTTAGTACGTTTATTCGAATCTGGCAAAGGACGTCGGGTTTTGAATGAACCATTGATGGTGACGTGTCTTTTTCCTTTTTGGGTTCTGTGAGTGGGAGCCTTGGGAGTTGACAGTGAGAGGGGGTTGGGGTGGGGGTAGACGGGGGTAATTAATAATGAACCAACTAGACCCACGCAGCGTGAAAGAATAGCATAATAATGGCAACAACAATGGCTAAATCTGTCCCTCAACTGACTTTGCTTATCTTTTGGGAGCCGAGAGAGAGAGAGGAGCGAGTGAAGGACTGAAGGAGAGAGAGAGGACGGAAAGGGGGGTGGCTGAGATTGGGTAACTGGGTATCGCGACCTATCTCGAAGTTCTGGTTCTGCCTTTCCTCTCTCTCTCCCTAATCTCGTCTTGTTTTCTTTCTATTCACGGCACTCACATATACGGCATATACTTTTAGCACAACTGGGGTCCTATACGACGCCCCTGAGACCCATGTGTATGTGTGGACATCGAAAGTGGGCTTGGCGCGCGACTTGGGGAAAAAATGGCGTCCATTGTCATTATTTGCGTTTGAATATCAAGCTTGGAAAAATATTAATAAATATATAAATTATTGCAGGTATGGGTATTAAAAGTCGAAAATATGAAAATATATTTGAGTAATCGTCGTGAATTGTAAAATATTGAATTTGAAATATGAACGACAGCAGACATAGGCCGAAACAATCGTATGTTAAAAAGCCAAGCTTGTCGGTATGCTGTGCTGTTTCTCCTTTTCTTACGCCTGTTTCAATGTGACCGGCTCGTGATACCTCTATTTTCCTTTGAAGTTTCTATTGGCTAACCTAACCAAAAATTGCCCTAGCGGCTTCTGAGAAATGACAACTCCAAACTTAATTGTTTTCTCCAAGGAAAATCTAATAATTCTGGAAACTTGAATAAAGAAACTGAATAGTCCCGTTTTGACCGACGACGGTCTCTGGAGGATGTACGAATAGTTTCACCCTCGGTAATTAGTAGCTATAGCTGATGGCCAACTCCTGGTTTGTGTATTGTCGACCTTTGGCAGCCATATATTGGATTCCCCATCATGGGAAGCCAGCATCAGCGGATCGGGTTATCATTTCGGGATACCGGTTTCGGGTGACCCGGGATTCGAATTGCCTGCGCCAAAACTTTGTTCAACCACCCTTTCGTTAATGTTTTTTCTTACTGTTCCGCCAAAGCTCCTTGCAAATTATACACGTTATAAGATACATATATGCTGACTATGTAAGATTTATGGTTAATAACCATCGTCGCTTTTTTGGGGGTGATTATAACAATGTTCTTCTATTTTACTTTTGGATATTATCAATTTAAGCATTTGAGATATATCTTATCCAGTTTCAATTTGCAAATGTGTATACATGGTTGTAGGTTCCACCAGTTTTCCATGCGTAATTCAATTACCCAATACGACAACACCAAAAGTTGATTTTATTCGGGCGCCTTTTTGCATCGCGTCAAGAAATTACGCCGGCAACTTTCCTCCCCAGCAAAGTTCACCATCTCTGCCATTTTCTCGCGCGCAATTTCACTTTCTCGGATCGCAATATTTTTCGGCGTTCGCATAACCTCTCTGTACGGATTATACAGATTGGGTCGTTACTCCGTAGTGCCGCAGGTCGGGTCTCTCGGGTCGGCAGAGTCGGGTCTCGGGCCGGTCCAAATGGCGAGATAGCGAAAACACGTGTACGCGCGTGTAGGCAGATTGGCCGGGTCTCGACCCGGCCGAACGGAAGCAAAAATATATCTTCGGCTGATGCTATAGTGGTGGCCTCGATGCGGCTCTCTCTCTCTCTCTCTCTCTCGCTCTCTCGTTTTCTAGCTTTGCCTATAGCTGTTTTGGGGAGAGGGCGGGGGGTGAGGCATGCGCCAGGGTCATAAAAGAGTCGTTATTTTTCGCGTTTTGATGGCTCCTGAATGCAAATGACTATTAAACGGTCTGCGCGATTTTTAAAAAAGAGATTCTCTCGCCTCGCCTTGCTTTTACCACGTCTATGTATCGTCGGCGGTGGAGGCGGCGGCACGACTCTTCGCGCATGCATTTTCTCCGCCAATGCAATGAAACAGTAGATGCTAAATTCCGTCGCTTCGTCGCTCAAGTGAATATATCGATGAACGCAACAATATGCAAGCCGAACAATAGCGAGAATTTTCCCGGTATGTACAAATTTAAAATCCAATCGAGAAAGTTGTATTATAAATAAATTTATCAATGATTCAGACAACATAATTAAGTACAAAACATACGCCGGTCACATCGGTTTGTAATTAATTATTTTTATTAAAATATTTCTACCTCTTCCTCTCGGATTAATTAAAAAAAAAAAATTATTTCACAAGATTTCCGCATATGAACTATATTTATCATGCCGATATGATAAAACGAGACATGCTAAAGAAAGGCCAAACACAGTGCTTTGAGGAAACATGTACGCGATGCTGTTGCGGTAAAATAGTTTCAGTGACCACCAAAAGACTGAAAATGGTAAGAAACAGCGGAGAAACAACACCATAGTCTATTCACGTTGGATTCCATCACATTTAAGAATAAGCTGGTCGGTGCTCTAGCCGTACATCTCACCGTTCTCCTCCCAAGAAACATGCCTGATGCGTCGCTGCAGCATCTCTCGTTCGCTCTTTTCTCTCTCTGCGTTTCGTAAATTGGCGAAAAGCTGCGTTCCCCAACCGAGCACCACCCCCACTCCATCCCAACCATGCACCTCCCCCTTCATCCATCCACCCACACACAATTTCTTCAACACCCACCCTTTATCCCATCATTTACCCCCCGATTTTATGTAGCGTGCGGCGAAAACAACATCAATGCCGTTACACACACACAGTGTCTTGTGTAGGGCTATATATGCCAAATACAGGCATTGGTACCGGCCGCCGCCTCCCCAATATACAGGCTGGTCCTGTTGAGACCTCCCGTATCCATTGTTGTGGGCATCGTTACTGACCATCGCCCGACTTGTTGTTTTTTTTTCGTTCCCGGGGCCTTCTGAGTGCACGAGAAAGCATCGGAAAATCGCTGCAATATTGACTGTAGCAGCGTCCTGTAATGCCGTATGGGAAATTGTGATGAACATCGTTGTTCAGGTGGTACTGCAACGGACTGCGGTGCCGCAATCCGCAATCATAACAACAGGATGGGTACAGAACCTCCTTTAGTGACATTTCTTCACTTGAGTGATTGGAAATAATAATAAAAAACATGTGAGAAATAGATTATTGGAGTGACGAAAAAAATAATATATAATTTTTAATAGTTGTTGTTTTGCGTTCGTAAGAAATGTTTCTGTAAAATCCAGAACAAAAGTGTCACAATAAAGTGTTGGTGGCATATGGTCTTAGGAGGATGCATTTCGACAGCGTTCCATGGATCAGGCGATTGGAGATGGCGGGCGGGGGTGGGATGGTCTTAATGGCCGGCACGTGAGCGGATTCGGCAATTTTTCGCCACACCCCTCTATATCAATTTCCCCCTCCCTTCCCTCAACTAGGTTCTGTGCTGGCGATATCACTAAGGGGGGCGGTAACACCCTGCACCGGTTTCGTTGGGGGGAGGTGAGGTGGTGGTGGTGGTGAGCGGGTTTCATTAATTACATTTTAGGCGCTGCCTTATTCTGCGTATAACGTTTTTAACGAACGTGATGTGGCTACGTTGCATATACGTTGTATGTACGTGTATAGTGGCTTTGAGTGTGCACCGACAAACGTTGGGTTTGTCCAAAAACAGGTTGAAATTGTTCGGCGGATGAGTGTATGCGTTATTTATTTTAGCGAAAATGGCTTTTGGTTCAATTTGACAAAGAAAAAAAATCACTGAATTACTAATCTCGGTGACGTTCATTGCTTACGATTAACGAGTTCAATGAAGTGTCTTTCCTGTCTTTTTTTGTTCGCAGTCAGCGCTCCTAGTGCAAGTGTACCTTCAAGTTTAATGCATCATAAATATCGAGACAACATTGCAGTTCCGTCCAAAGCCGTACGACCAGGGTGTCCCATTCATCTGCTTTTGTTTTGCCAATGCGGATAGCCCACGCGTTTGCCTTCGCTGCGTTGTCTTCCAAAAGCTCCCCTTTTGTCTTCCCCGCAATACATTTTCTTTAGGCAGACTTTTTGAATGGGCGGCCAGCGCGATTTTTGGTAGGTTGTCTTTGTGATTGGGTTTCTTATGTGTGTGTGGAAAAATGCACGTAGTAAGGAGCCTTTCCCGCTCGCTGGAGGGGTCGCGTGTTTAACAACAAAATGTTATTGTGAGCATATATACAGGGTGACAATTGAATTGCTATTTCAACGTTTCTTTGCCATCGAATGCATTATGATCACAAAGACTCAAAATGACGAGATGCACATAAACTATTCTTTGCCAGTTTAACTAACAACGTACACAATCTTTTCAATTTCCCAATCGTTTTATTTATATATTTAAAATCTTAAAATTCAATATTTGAATTCAAGACGTTGTACATAAAATCTACCAGCAAAATGAATGTTAGTATACCCTTGAAGTCACTTGTGAAACGATTGTCGTACATATTAGGTACGTTTTTGAACCTGATTAGACTTTCGTTTCTGAATGGTTATTTTAGTAGAATTTGGGTGCTACAAGGGTCCACCAAAATCAATCTGGCTTTTAAGCAACCTAATAATTTTTTTTATACACAAATTAAAATGCCAAACTAGAGTAACAGCCGGACACCATTAATACTAGAACGGCGTTCGAAACCACTTGTCTTTTTTTAGAAGCTCGTAGGCGATTCGCAATAAAGTCGAATACCCTCCCCATTCCCCTGACCAATCCAACTCCCCCATCCCTCCCCACAGCGTCCACCGGCGCAAATAAATTTGCAGTCTCACCACCCATCCTGCTTTAGGCCACCTTTTTCCCCCCACCCACCCACCCCCTCATCTCCCGTCCCTCCGGCACACACACACACACACACACACATACGCACACGCAGTCACTACTGTCTTTTTCGTGGTAGGCACGCACACGTCGCTGCTTCTATCCACATTAAGCATACCAATTAATGCCGAGTCTTAATTAAAACGCGGTCCTCCGATGCCGTGGTGCATACTAATGGCGAAATTACCGGCGAGTCTTAGCGGGGCCTGATGGCCCACTCAGGCCGCCCTCGCCGCGTCGCAGCCCCCCTCCTCCCTCACCACCCTCCATACTCAATGCCTATGGCTTGCCATGGCTCTCTCAGTCCGTGCAGCCCCGCTCCACCAATTCTCCTTTCCAATCACGTGTTTTCGTCGCCCCGTCGACTTCTTCTTTTCCGAGACCGGGGACATTCCACCCCCCACACCCCCACCAACCTTCCCGGCATGCACCGGAGGCGACACTGCCCACCATCAGCAACGACGACGGGCCCGGCATCTTTTATGGCCATTCCCCGTGCCACCACCCGATAAAACGCGTCATATTGCCTTCTTTCCCTCGCTCTCTCTCACCATCCATCCCAGCATCCCTTTCGTCGGCACCCCACCACCCCCAGCTTCGCATACCCTCGCGTCCCCCCATCACCATCTCTCTGTAACTTGCGACGTGCCTAGCCTATCTCATTTTTCCACCTCAGGTTCTCTCTCTCCATGTTTCCCTTCGTATACCCTCTACTTATCCCCACCCACCACCACCACCACCACCACCACCACCCTACCCTTCTCGCGCTGGCGTCGTCGTTAGTTCTTTGATTTCTCGCTCGCCCCTCACCACCCCCACACCCTCCTCCGCCAATCCCCTGCCTTCTCCAAACCCCCGTCCTCCTACCACCACGTCTATACTTTTACCCCTCCCAACTTGCATCCCTTTTCTCTCCATCTATATTCTCTGCCAGCGGACACGGCCTCCTGCCCGGCAGTCTCGGCTCGAACCTTTTTAGTGCGCTCGCCGCCGCCGCCGCCGCCGCTACGGTGGCGCTCCCAGGCTCCGCCTCCGTCGCGTGATTGGTCGATTCGTGATTGATTGATGCGCGGGGGGAGCAAGTTGGCTTCTGCGCGCCGTGCACGCGCGCAAACGCAGACAGACGCAATTTTCTCTCTAGCAAAACGCGCTCCCAGCATCCCCCGCCGCCGCCACCACCATGGCGCGCGCGCGTTCTCTCTCTCTCCTCGTTGGTTTCTCGTTGGCTCTTTTTGCGCGTGCATCCCACGTATTTTCCATAACGATGCGACGGCGGTATCTTCTGTGGGTAAACGGAGGACGCCGCTCTCTGCGCGATTGTCGCGTATTGGCCGTTCGCATTGCGTGTGGTGTCGTATACCGAGAACGATGCATTTTAGTTCCTATTGATGCCGTTGGTGGTGCTTTCAACTTCGGATAGTGGATCGTTGTATTTCGGACGCTAACCATATCGGTGAAACTGAAATTGAAGTTTTAAAAAAATGGACACCCAAGTTTGCTTTAGGTAGACCTTAACCTTGGACAACGTCGTCTTCATTTACCAAAGAGGCTTATATGGATGCTAGGCGTGCGTTTTTCATAAGTTGTACAATTTTTAAATCTCCTATTTTTTTTACCCATTTTTTAAATGAAAAATTAAAAAAAAAGCGGGTGGTCCCTGGTTCGATTCCCGGCGCAGGCTTTCGTTTATTCGATCCTGTGGTACTGGAATGTGCCCCTCGCACATTGCCATAGCGACACGAGGGGTACAATAACCTCCTGTAGTGCTATTCACTACAGTGATCCGGAATAATAAAAAAATGTATATCCATTATTTCATTGATCATATGTTTTACATTCTGTAAAAGCAGAAATGTGTAATTGTTAAAGTGATAGACTATTGGGATAGATAGAAGAAATAGGCAACACTTTTTAACAAAAATAAAAAAGTTCAAAACCACGCATCAAGAAATAAACGAAATGCTCGATGAAGACAAGGAATCCGACAGGTACAGGATTGAATTGGTATTTGATTTATCAGTCTTTAAACACAATTGAAAAAAAACAACAATACACTGCTAATTGGATCATGACGATGAATTGAGGCTTAAACTATTTTTCCCGTAACGTAGATACCTAAATCAAACAAATTAAGCGGCTTGAAAAGTGTTAGAAAGGTAAACAGCCAAACCGGATAACGATCTCTCGTCATTGATGGCGAAAAGCGCGCGTGATTATAATCGAAAATGCTTTATATTTTTGGAACCCGATGCCTCGCGCATAGGGAGACGGGGAACTCAATGTAAATATATTTGGCGCGTGTGCGCTTCGTCGACGGTGTTGCCGGAGCTTTTGGTGTTTGGTGTTTCTAAGAAGAAGAAGAAGACGAAGTAGAAAAAAATGCGAAGCCATTTTAGTTCATGCGCCATCGCCTCTTCTCTCTCGCTCTCTCGTTTACCCAATCTTCTCTTGCTTGGCACGCCCGCGCTCGTCGTCGTCTCCCCCAGCTCCTTGTACCTTTTGCTACACTTTTCTCAGGTCACTGGAGCGCCCCCTTTATTTTCGCTCGGCAAACAAGCTCTAGAGGAGCGCGTTAATCGCAATGATGATGAAATGGTTGGTTGCTCTCGCGATATATATATATGTGCTCGCACCATGGCGTTCGCCGAGCGTTTATTTCGGTGTGGTTAATTTTTTTTTTTGTAACCGTTCTACTCTGTAGCGTTTATTCGAAAACCCTTTTGCCGATGTGCCGCAATTTCACACGTCCCCTGTTTGTAGCTTCTGTAAATTTGCAAGACGTGTGTGAAACGGTCGTACGATTTTGAATACGGCGTTCTTTTTAAAGAACTGTATATATAGGATGTCGTAATAAAGTTTCGTTTAATTTTATGCAGGGCTGATGCAAATTCAGAACTTTCCTCTATGCAGCTTGGAATTTCGCTGCACAATATTGCTAGAGTTTTTGTAGATTTCAATTCAAGCGTCCCTCAGCTTTTGGAAACAATGGCGTTCATTCCAAAATGGCTGACGATCGAAATTATAAAACTACAGTGAAATAGGTGTATCCTTGACCATAAGGTACTGACTGACTGACTGATGACTGTAGTTTTTTAATCAAACGGCTCCTATCTTTATTTTTCATTGATCGAAACTATATATGTCGTATTTGATATCACTCAATTGCCCGCTACATTAACCAGGTGGCGCCAGTAGTCCACGTGAGCGTCCTGTTGACGAATAACCAATTCCAGCATTTTATTTAGCTGTTTGGTCACTGCACATGCGGCTCGTTTTTATTCGGTGACTTTCTGCAAATGCGGCAGACTGCATTTTAATTGGATTTTCCCCGTTTACACGCATTTGAGAGTATAACCATTGCTGGCCGACTATATCGGTATACGGACAAAGTTTTGCAGTTGCCTATAAAAAGTGTTGGTTCCAACTTTCACTTGCTGCCTTAATTAATGCTATAATTTACCGTCAGGATTACGTTGACGTGCGTTTTCGGTATACGGGTGTTTTGGAATAATGGCCTCCTTGGTAGTTTTATAAATGAGCGAGCTTAACGAATCAGCCAGCTGAAACGGTGTAGCTCAGCAGATTAGTCGCACAAAATGGTCACGATAATGTCTGAAATTAAATGGAAAATTTTCGAGATTCGGTAACGGAAAACTTGAATTTCGACGTTACGGATCCAATCGATAATCAATGGCATAGTGCATCTAATATTTATTTAGGACCTGTTGATATTTTCTGCGTCCTGAGAATGCTGTTGCAATCATTACAAAAGTGGTTTTATTTTGAACTGTTGAAATCGAGCCCTATCGGTTGTTGGCATTAACACTTATGGCACCGTACCATACCAGGTATTCGGTACCGGCAACTGCCGCTAGTAGCACTTTTAAATCACCTGGGTGACAATTTTCGACTTTGGTTGTAATTTATTATAGGCAAGGTTTGGTTCTCTTTCTTTTTGTAGCTTAATTAATATATATTTTTTTGTTGATTAATATGGTTGATGGATGATTGAATTTTTGAGTTAATTAGTAAATCTTCTTGATTATTTTCTTTTGGAGTGGTCTTATAAAATTTGATTGGTAATAATTTATATCAGCTGTTTTCGCGCATTTGGAGTTTGCACATTTTGGAAATAAATAGCACAAAATATAATCAAAGATATAAATGTACTCAAGTAGGAAGAAAATAAGTCCAAAATTGCCACCCCAACATTTTGAGCAGAGTTGAACAAATTCGGCTGCACTGTGTTGAAAGAGATAGATACACTGATTTCAGAGAAGTAATTTCGAGTGCCTATTACTTTAAAAAAAATGCAAATAACGCATCACAACTACTCGCATTATCACTATTTTTTTAATAGCCTTAGTCTAATTTAGTTGCGATTTTTGGAAATGTCCAGCTTGGAAGCAGCCGGCGCTGACAGGTAAAGTCACACTTTGTCGCTCTTATTCCGGGAAAGGATTACATCGGTAGACACATTATTTATCGTAACGGCTAAGAATGAGGCGATAAGGGTCATTCGCTAGACAGGACCGACTGTGTCATTCACATTTAAAACATCAAACCATTGGATTTAAAAGGATCAGACTGTGAGAATAAAATTACGCGATGACCCCCCTCTCAGTTAAGCAACAGTCGTTATCGACATTTGGCAAAGTCACTACAATGCCCCAGCGGGTGCACATGAACGTGACTTTCAGTATTTACTTAGTGTATCCCACGCATTTGATGGGTTTTCTGCTTACATATAATGTTTTTTTTGTTAATTAGGACGTGCTGAATGCAAAAACTATTGTGTATCGATCGTGGCTATTAAACGCACATATACAAGTTTCCAACTTGTAACTGGTACTGGAATGTGCCCCTCATATATCGCCGCAGCGACGCGAGGGGTACAATAACCTCCTGTAGTGTTATTCACTACAGTGATCCGGAATAAAAAAAAAAAAAAAATCTGTGGTGAATTGGATGGGCCATTCCGTTTGGTGCATGGGGTTCTAATGGGGAAAGTGTGGCTTCAAATACAGAGTGAGGAAGATACTTTTTGATTATTTGTTTCAATAGCTGTTGTGTATTGATTGGGGCTATTGAACGCACATATACAAGTTTCCAACTTGTATTTTCTGTGGTGAGTTGGATGGCTCATTCCGTTTAGTGCTTATGGCTCTTATGGTGTGGAATATTGAGTGTGGGTTTAATTTCAGCGTGAGGAAGAAACATGTTAATTTATATTTTTTCAAAAGCTATATCGTGTGGGTGTAACAAGATAGATGTTGTTTCCATCTTCTATGATCTGTGATGAAGTTGATGGCCAATTCCGTTTGGTGCATGGTGTTATAATGATGTGGGATGGTGAGAGTGTGGGTTCAAATAGAGAGTGATGATTATAAACGTTATTAATTTTTTTAAACTTATTTTATTTTGATTGTGGCTATTGAACGCACATATAGAAGTTTCCAACACGGGTTTTGTATGGGGAGTTAGACGGGTCATTCCGTTTGGTCCATGAGGTTCTAATGTTGTGGAGTGGTGAGAGTGTGAGTTGAAATACCGAGTGAGGATGTTAGATGTCATTTTTTTAAGCTGTTTTGTCTAAATTGAGGCTATTGAACGCACATATACAAGTTTCCAACATAGATTTTCTATGGCAAGCTGTGTGGCCCATTCCGTTGTTTGATGCATGTGCATGGTGAGAGTGAGGGTTCAAATAGAGAGTGACGATTATAAACGTTAATTAATTTTTTCAAAACTTATTTTATTTTGATTGTGGCTATTGAACGCACATATACAAGTTTCGAACACGTGTTTTGTATGGTGAGTTGGATGGGTCATTCCGTTTGGTGCATGAGGTAGGTTCTAATGTTGTGGAGTGGTGAGAGAGTGAGTTCAAGTACTTAGTGAGGATGATAAATGCTAATTTTTTTTTAAAAAGCTGTTTTGTCTAAATTGAGGCTATTAAACGCACATATACAAGTTTCCAACATAGATTTTCCGTGGCAAGCTGTGTGCCCCATTCCGTTTGATGCATGTGCATGGTGAGAGTTTGGGCTCAAATAGAAAGTGATGATTATAAACGTTAATTATTTTTTTCAAAACTTATTTAATTTTGATTGTGGCTATTGAACGCACATATACAAATTTCCAACTCGTGTTTTGTATGATGAGTTGGATGGTTCATTCCGTTTGGTGCATGAGGTAGGTTCTAATGTTGTGGAGTGGTGAGAGTAGTCCAGTCATTAGAGACATTAAGATATGGTGAGCCTATACAAACGCACCGAAAGAATTGAAATTTTCCAGGATTGTCAACTAGGTGGTCCTAAGTATTTCTTGAAGTTTCCGACCTTGGGTGACTGTAGCTTACCGCCGCCATCTTGAAAGATGGCGCCCAAAATCAGTTTTTCGCAAATCAAGACGTTGCTATTAGTTTTAGAGAAAAATTGTAAATACAAAGGTTGTAGAGGATACAATTTGCTATAAAATCGGTTTTTACATTTTTTTTGTCAGACTAACACATTCCGAGTAACACAGCTGAACAGTAGTGCCAATTTTTGAAAATCACTGAAAACGGCATTTTTGCGGTACTTTTTACAAATTATTGGTTAATTAGCGTATAAAAAAGTAGTTTTATGTAATTTATAATACAATAAGCAAAAGATAAAAATGATTTTAATTTTTTTTTGTAACACTAGAAAAAGTGCCCGGCTCCGCCCGGGATAAGGGGGGGGTGTTTATTAGAAAACTGGAAAATCTAGACATTCGTCCCGGTTACACCCGGGAAAATATAACGTAACATGCATTACCGTTGAAAAAAACATTGGTCATGTCGCGGGATCCTGGTCTTGGTGAAATAAAACGTTGTGAATTCTTATATTCACATAGTCACAGATTCCATGATTCCCATAGCCCGTTTAATATAAACATTTCTTGTTATATCACACCACCCAAAAATATCTCATGTTCCAAGTTATTGTGGGGTTCTGCATTTTTTAAGCTACAAATAATTTGAAACTGTCGATAGTGTACCACTATGAGGACTTAAGGGGCGCAAGCAGCAACGACCCTAGAAGTAAACAAACTTTTACATTTTTATTTGGCGCATTGTGGCAGCCAATTGCAATAACGGTGACCTGTGCACACACTCCTCAAAAGTGCTGCCATCTAGTGCGAATATTTCGCAACGTTTTTGAATTTGGCGCATGAGCAGATGGTGAAAACGTCGCGAAAATGTAAACGGCGGTTAGAAAATGGCGGCCTCCAACGCTAGACCATCAAAATGTGCCAAAAAATTGGAGGATTTTGATGAAAACAGTGACAGTGGAAGTGAAATTGAGGATTTCGATTTATCAGAATTCAACAGTGGTTCAGATTTATCCAGCAGTTCCGAATCTGAAGATGAGAGTCCAGCAAAATATGTCAATATGAATGACGCCAAGGTGTGGTGCCTAGTAGGCCCGGATACTGCAGTGCCCCCCGCTGGCCTTTTTCAGGCCAACCTGGAATAAAATTGCCAGTTGATAATTTCAACAATGTTGTCTAACTGCTGGAACTGTACTTTGACAATGCACTAGTAAATCTAGTTGTGGAAGAAACAAACAGGTATGCCAAACAATATTTGTTTAGTGTACAGCTACGTCCAAAATCGCGTTTGCACAGATGGAAGCCTTGAACCAAATCTGAATTTTGGGTGCACCTTGGATTGGTTTTACTTCAAGAGATCATTCACAAGCCTAAGTTGGAATGGTATTAGTCTACCAGGCCAACACTATCTACACCATTCTTCACGAAATATATGTCTGAAAATTGGTTCAAATTGATAAACAAGTTCCTTCATTTTGTGAACAATGAGACAAATTTTGAAGCTGGCCATCCATGCTGGAAGTTGAGAAAAATCTTGCAGGAAAAATTTACATCTGTGTACATGCCAGAAAGAGATGTAAGCATTGACGAAAGTTTAATGCTGCACAAGGGAAAATTATCATGGAAGCAGTATCTTCCATTGAAACGTGCCAGATTTGGAATTAAATTTTTCATGCTTTGTGAAGCCACTACAGGATACATCTGGAAGTATATTATTTACACCTTAAAGGAGATGGCACTCTCGGACAAATACACTAACCTACTACTGACCAG
>JAUJYS010002469.1:0-14734 GCA_033995665.1 Melogona broelemanni
AGCCTGCGCCGGGAATCGAACCCGGGACCTTTGGCTTCGTAGCATGTCCCCATACCCACTGAGCCATCGGTTCGTATGCATGAATGAAACATGCATGAAACTAATAATTATCACCTTAATTTAATTAAATTCATCCGCCTAAGTGAGGACTGTTTTTTTCTTGGACCTATGATTTTGATTTTTACTTGAAAAATAATAATAATTATAACATTAATTTATTTGAATTCATCCACCTTCTTGATTATTCATCAGACTATCGTCTTCAAAAAAAGTAAGGCTATGCCTGTAGTCATTTGTGATATATTTGTGCCCAACTTCGTAGCTATTTCTTGTTCCTAAATGTCAACATATTTATCTAAATAACCCATATACATTTATTTGAGGCTTATAGCCGCCAGCCATATAGGCGATATCATTCCTATCTACCTGGAGACGCACTAATATTTATGGTGTCCTAACCACACATAAACGCAGACCCACAATAATATGGATCACAAGGGTTAAACATCGGTATCTCGAGACGGGAGGAAGGAGATTGAGGCGACGAGGTGAAACGTAGGTCTATCTTCGCACCCATCACTGCCAATAAATCATTCTAAGTGTCGGTTCTCACCAAAATCGATAGAGGAAAACGCAAACGAATAAGATTGGAACTCGAAGCGAGGACCACGTAGGACACCGTCAATCGCCAAAACCAGGGTATGTATTTTAGAACTTTAAGACACCTTTATTGTTTTTAAAAAATTGAAAACATATCTACAAATTGTGCAAGGAAAAAATATGAAATGCTAAAATCATCTGTGATTGTTTTTAATATCAAGGAACAGAAAATGTTCAAAGGTACGGTTAAGTTTGTTGTGGCTAACGGCAAAAAAATGTCTGAAGCATAACTTTTTTTCGTTCAAGACCTGGTTGAATAAAAATATATCAACAATTTCGTAATGATTCTAGTAAATATAATCTCTCCGTACGTGATATGATGTTTAAAACATCAGGATTCGAAAAATATAAACACATTCGCGCAACAAACAAAAACACAACTTCAATGCGCTCTCAAAACAAATTCAATTCATGTCAATTTTTCTTTGCGAAAATGCAATAGCAATCCAGGTATAGAGTGGGTAGAGTGGCTATTTCATTCCCTCTCTCACATACCTTTCAAAATCAACCTGATTGAACATGAGCGGCGAGATGGTGGAAAAACTGGTGAAGGAGGCCGTCCAGCAGTTGGATCACTTCGTGGATTCGGTGGTCTCAGAGCTGAGTAAGGAGTTGCAAGACGGCGTCCGTCTCAAGACGTGCTGCGTGTCGTGCGTGAGCACCCTGCGCCGCATCTGCGAGATGACCATCGACCTGCTCAAGCACGTGGCGGCGCAGACCAAGCTGTATCCGAGTCACGTGCTCAGCCTGCAGCGTCTGGCCGGACTGGTCAATATCACGTTTGGTCAGTATTTTTTTGTTGTTGTTTAAATCACTGTAGTGCTAATCACTACAGGATGTATACCCCTCGTGTCGCTATGGCGATATGTGAGGGGCAGGGAAGGGAAGGGGAATGGCAGCTGGTATAGCCAGGCTGCCTTCACCCCAAAGCTCTGGACTCTCCAGTGAAAGCTCAGGAGTGACACTAGTACCCCGGTTCTACGAATAAACGAGAGCCCTCGCCGGGAATCGAACCCGGGACCGTCCGCATCGCAGTCGGAAACATTACCGACTGGGATAGACGGCCGCGCATAATGACTCTTAAAATTTCACCAAGCTGTTTTAATCGAATTTTTCGTAAGGCAGCGGCTGTCCTACTTTGGCCACGTCATTCGGGCAGATGCTACCTCCGGAAAAGATATGGAAGGGTGTAGGAAAGCAGAAAAGAGGGAAGATCACGTATTAAATGGACGAATAAACGAGAACCCGCGAACCCAGGACTATCGCACCACAATCTGACTCACTCGACTCAAACTTAACTCAATCTCTGAACTCAATCACTCAACTCAATTTCAACTCCCCTAAGCACATGGAAGGGCAACTTTTCGCCAGTACTTCGGGATCGAATAAGCGAGAGCCTCGAGCCGGGAATCGAATACGGGATCGCCAAACCGCAGTGGACTGCAATACCGACTGGGTTACGACGTATCATACTAAATTCAAATGAATAATAATAAATAAAACAAAAATAATTATCGTACGTGAAATTTGAACATCATACGCTCAAAGTCCATCAAAAAGCTCGTTAAAATCAAACTTTCATTTAAAACTACAAATATTATTTATAACGAAAGTGCAACATTTTCCACGACTTTTTCAGGCCTGCTAAAGTTCGTCGTGCTCACCATGTTCGTTCAGATGACCATGACAGCCATCAAGCTCGGCAAAACCATCAAACAACGTGTCCAAGATGGTGTCCGCCTCACCTCCAGCACAGAAGAACCTGCCGATGACGCCGCTGTTTCAGAGAGCACCGCTTCGGATGGCACGTCGCCGACCATCACCGCGGAACAGATGTCGATGGCCAAGGCTGCCATGGCCAAATTGGACGCGGAGGTGGCGACGCTCAGCCAGCTGATTGCCGAAGCCGGCGGACAGCTAAACAAGAACTCGGAGATCGGGGGTCAACTGAAGGTCGTGGCGGAAAAGATCGAAACCAGCAAGGAGAAAGTAGCGCAGTTGGCTACGGCGGCTATTGATGTCATCAGACAACTAGGACATGGTGATGATAAGGTAACTGTTTTTTTTAAACGAAGGAAACAGTTGAAAATCACAATCTGATAGTCTGTAATAGTCAGCAAGTCACTGCAAGTGTTACCAAACTGCAGTGTTGGGTAGGAACGGAACTGAAAGTTCCCGTTCCTAGGAACTGGTTCCTTTTTTGGAGGAACGCCTAGGTTCCTTTTTATTTTTGAGGAACGGGAACTGGTTCCTTTTTTCATCGGAGGAACGGGAACTGGTTCCTTTTCAAAAGGAACGAGTCCAACACTGCCAAACTGTCATGAATACAATAAAACTTTTAAAAAAATGATTAATTTAATCTGAATTTCAAAAAGGCACCACTGCTTTGATTCCAAGAAAACTTTTTTTTAAATGGTCAATTTAATCTGAATTTTAACGAGGCATCGCTTTACGAATTTACGTATTGGCTCATGAGAGCCTTGAATACAAGAAAACTTAAAAAATGGATACATTTAATCTTAATTTTATAAAGTCTGCATTTTTGCTATTACCATTACGAAAATTCATTGAATTTGGCATTAACTGCGCAAATTGGTAATTAAAATAGTCGTCAAATAAACAAAATTGATTACGAAATTTGAAAATACAAATTTTTAATTGAATCATTTTCAAAAATCGCCTCTTTTAAAATATTTCTTTAAAACCGAAATTGCCTATCATTTGAAATGGTTATTTAATCATAAAACTCATACAATTTGGTATTAACTGCGCAAAATGGGAAATTAAAATAATAGTCAATTAAATGAAATTCATAACGAAACTTGAAAAGTCATATTTAACTGAGCCATTTTCAAAAATCGCCTCTTCAAATTATTTATTTAAAACCAACCTATACTTAAAATCCTCATCTTGAAAGACCTCGTCTTAAAATCACAACAAATTAAGACAACGCCTTGAAATCACAACAAACTACTATCGTTACAAAAAAAATCTTGAAGTTAAATTTCTAATCTAAAATCTTCTACGACTTCATCTAAAACTAACATAATCTCACACACCTCTTGCAAAGAAAAAGCCATCTCTCCAGGACAAGTCGACCACCAGCTCCTCCCACCATACAGCGCCTGAGGACCTCGTTCCACTGGCAGAGGAGACCATCGCCAAGCTGGACGGCGAGGTGGTGGAACTGAGCCGGATGATCGAGGAAGCCTGTAACGTGCAGACGCAGACGCCGCCCGCCACCGACACCGAACGCAAGGAAGCCAGGGAACAGCTGAAAGCCATTGGCAAGAAGGTATCCGCCAGCAAGGACGAAGTCGACAACTGTTTTGCCAAGATCTGCAAGACCAAGAGTGCCCTCGAAGAGCAAGTGCGAGCGCTGTTTGACGGTAATAAACATGAATAGAGACTGAATTTTTTTTAATTATTTTTTTAAATCACCATAGTGCTAATTATTACAGGACTACTGCACCCTCGTGTCTCTTATGGCGATATGTGAGGGGCAGGGAAGGGAAGGGGAATGGCAGTTGAAATAGCCAGGCTGCAGGATTCACCCCTAAGCTCTGGACTCCCTAATGGAAGCTAAGGGGTGACACCAGTACCGCGGCTCGTCGAATAAACGAGAGCCTTTGCCGGGAATCGAACCCGGGATCGTCCGACGTCGGACCGGAAGAGTCGTAGATTAAAGTGCGAGAGCACGCCGAGATGATTGTCGAATAAATAACAAATAAACTTTCATTTATTTTAAATGCCCGATAGAAAAGCAATGATATTCATCAGTTTCAGTTGTTAAACTGTATTACAGTTAATTACAGTTACTATTTAATATATACAGTTTAACAACTGTAACTTTTAAGTGGGTATGAACCCTGCACAAATTTCACCCCTAACTACCGTCTGCAGTAACTACGGGAATTGCTAAACTCATCGAAATCTAAATAAATTATATTTCAATTACAGAAGAGATATTCAAAAAGGGGGCAGAAGTATTGAAAGTCTTCGGGATCGAGGTGGAAGTGAAAGAAGTCAATCTTGCATTTATGGTAGTGCACGGTAAGACGTAATTCCGAATTTTTTTAACAAATGTGGAAATTTGTAAAAGAAAAAAACAACATTTTAGTCAATTTATTTTTTCCAAAATATTTTTGCAGTAAACCCGCTAGAGTCGCTCCTCAAGACGTTCAAGGGTTTCAAGGGGACGATCAAGGGGAAAAAAGGCTCCAAGAAGTCCGGCGATGACTAACAGCGAAGTCAAGTTGTTTTTCATACTGATTTCAAGTCTGAAAAACCGAAAAGTTCAAATGCAAAAGCAAAATTACAGTTGAGACGATTCCATGTTGAACCGAAAAGAATCGGGGGGAAATGGTTAAACTAATTTACTGCTTATTATATTGAATAGCTACCACATCACCCACAATATCGACTTATAGCATTCATAGAATTGTAAAGCAGAACTTCCCTGCACCAAATTACCAAGTTTCTGATCATACGTGGCTTGATTAATATGTGTGCAAAAGGATCTGAAAGTTTAAACGCAAAATGTATATGGCATATCGAATAAATGGAAGAACAAATAAAATAGTTTGCCTTTCGTGCACTTTGCAGGGAGAGGGCAACAAACACGAATAATTCATTGCAGACACTGTGAAAAATCGCACTCGTCAAATGAGTAATTCTAGCACGTTATATTTCATTCGTCAAACAATTCACAAAAATAAACCTGCATATTGTTGTTGAATACTCTTTAATAGATTACTGAAATATCCGCACTGATACTGGAATACTTATTGCCTTCAAACTGCTCAGAAATTCCGGGGGCAACTTTTATCAGACAGTTCAAACACTTTGACTTACCATGCCAAGACAGCCACCGTGTTCGTCGATCCAATTCGAGCGGAGCATGATGGCAGGATGAACAAAAGATTCCTCCTTTCTTGAGATGGAACGAATGACAGCATGATGGAACACTAGATCAGACAGTCGAAAGTCAAATTATAAAGTTTAGACCGATGGGGACACATCCTATGAAGTTTAGAGTTGTCTGGGTCAGCCCTCACCACATAGAGAGACCTGGTAGTTATAAAATAAACAAAATTATGCCTAGCCTAGTCTTCAGATCAAAGCGACCTTATATCGGCAAGTGGCATAAACTATGCACAGACACGGTTGACGGTTTCTATGGTTTTACATCTATTCCGAAGGAAGGCGCACATATTTCTTTTGAGAAATTCGGGATGTCACAGCCGGGAATCGAACCCTACACTATCATGGGCGCCGGCAGTAAGGGGCAAGGGGGTGCGCTTGCACCCCCCTGGAAAAATTTCTGCCGGCGCCCATGTACACTATCAAGGGTCACATCGCCGGTCTAATCGACCCATCGGTCTAAAGGGTGTACATCCACGGCGCTAACCGACACCACATCAAAATACCCTGAAGTTCGGCGTTTCGACTGCTTGTCCGCTGTGACACTCACCATAACGTTCTTCCGCGTTCATCAAGGCGCGATAGATCGCAGTAGTTTTGAAATGATCACCGTTTAGTATACAAATAACAAAATCGCTATACCACAAGAAATAAAACTTTTCCCGCGAACCAGGGCGCAGCCCTCTTGTCGACTATCGACGCCGAAACAAATCGATTCAAAATTGTTATTTTAAGTATCGATTTTATGTCGAGATTTTACAAGATGGCGGCGGCCGATGTTGTGTCCGAGTTGGCGCCTTTTCTCGCGGATTTATCCCTTGAGATTTAACTATTAGTTTAATCGTTTCAAAATCGTGAGCTGCTAAACATTTCTCCCCTGTTGATTTACTTCCGAAACTATGAGGACCTGAATAGAGTGCAACAGCGACCAACAGGTGTAGTTTTCCCTGCTTGATCGACACCCAACCATAGGCCTAATTTCACGAGACTGGCGTTCGTTAAAAACTTCTCCGAAAAACACAACTATTTCCAATTATGAACAAAGGATCCAAACTGGTCACCGTCACCTACCCGTCTCACTACTTCGCCATAACCAACGGTCTATGGAACCTCTACCAAACCCGACAAGAACTCGACGTCGAGCTCCGCTGTGGCGACAAATCCATCCGAACCCACTGGCTGCTAGCCCGGCTATTCCTCAACACCGACGACCGCGACCACATAGTCCGGCTCGACGCCTCGTTCAATGCCGCTCCAGTCGACGCCGGAGACGGTATCACCGGTGGCTCCGATGCGGAGTTGGAGCTCCTCCTCGAGTTTCTCTACAGGGGGACAGTCACTTTCGAGGAGGAACGGTTGGAAGGGTTAGTGGCCGCAGCCCAGGAGCTGAACTTCGGGATGTTGGTGGAGGCCACCGAGGTAACAAGGAGGAAGCTGGCTCTCAAGGCGGCAGCGGCCGAGCGTCGTAGCGCCAAGATGAAACCGTCGCTGGTTCCGGTAACAACCAGGTCAGCCGGTAGAAACATTTCCGCCTCGCCGCTTAAAGAGTTGCCTTCTCCAAAAATGAAGACGTATTTGAGAGAAGATCGGTTGCGGAAAATCGTGGCGGATGCGCAAGCTAAAGTGCTAGTAGCCAAAACCGCCAGTACAACCACCACGGAATCCGTATCCGCCACTGAATCCGTATCCGCCACTGAATCCGTATCCGCCACTGAATCCGTAACCGCCACTGAATCCGTATCCGCAACCACCACGGAATCCACAACCGATGACCAAACAGTGTCAGAGACAGTCGAGCATGCTGCTGGTGGTCAGGCTCCGATCAAGGAGGCGACTGACCCCGAGAAGGAGGTCAAGCTGAACATGCCGGTGCCGAGCCAAAAAAATGGCGAGGCTCCTGAGGTTAATAAAGGTAACGGAAATTTGTTTTTCGTATGAAAATTGTGCTTCCGAAAAAAGAGCTATTTCTGCGTTAAACTTTTTCTCAACTCGAGATGGTTGTTCAAAATATTGATATTTTCGACAGATTAAAATTGGTGAAAATAGTTTTAAATTTTAATATGAATTTCTTTCAAATATTGATTGATTTTTTGATGAATGTATTTGAGTTTGTCATTTTTGTCAGTGATTCGTGTACAAGATATTATTTGAGGGGGGATTGTTACATGGAGAATAATTAAGCGGCGACAAATTATAAAATCGATAATTAAACAATTTAAACATTTTTATTACTGTATATTTAATTATGTAGTCGTGGCGGTGGTTTAAACGTTTTGAGTTGGCGAAACTATCAAACACTAAATGTTGTTAACGTTTTTTTATGAACATGGAGCTTCTAAATGCAAAACTATTTCATAACAAATAAACTTTCATTTTTTAACGCCTGATAGAACGGCAATTTTATTCATCAGGTAACAGATAAGTGTAACTGACAAATAAATTGCTTTTCTATCGGGCTTTAAAAATAAATAAATAAAAGTTAAACTGTTATTTATTCGACATTCATGTAGGCGTGCTTCTGCACTTTTGTTTCAAAGTACTGTAACTGATTGGCTGTTTTCGATTTGTTTCGTTGCAGATAATTCCGCAGTCATCACCCCGTCCCGCCGCGGCCGCAAAAGAAAATCCACCCCACCCCGCCATACAATCCCTACCAAGAAACTACTCCACTGCCCGTCCTGCGACTACACCTGCCTCAGCGCCACCACCCTCAAGACCCACTCCACCACCCACGACCCCCCCACTCACAACTGCCAACACTGCTCGCGCACCTTCATTCGCGAGTCCGCCCTCCGCCAACACGAGAAATCCTTCCACTCGGTGGTGTACGACTGCGACAGTTGCGATTTCAAATCACGATGCCGGGTTCGATTCGACCGACATCGTGGCTCCCACCTCACCAAGATCATCCCTTCCAAACTCGTCTCGTGCGAGCTTCCCGAGGCAACACAACTGAACGACCCGGGCACATCGACGGAGACTCCGGCGAAACGAAGAAGAAAGGCCGGAGACATCCTCACCGCGCTACAGTGCAAATCCTGCGACTACAAATGCGCCAGCGAACGCTGGTTGAAAATTCACGCCGCGAAGCACGATCCCACCATCCCGGTGTACAAATGTCAGCACTGTTCGCGCAGTTTCTCCCAGGAGGACACGCTCCAACGTCACAAGGAATCCCTCCACGCTGTCATGTTCGACTGCGACAATTGCGATTTTAAATCTCGCTGTCGGATCCGCATCAGTCGACACCGTAAATCCCACGGATCCACCATCAATCCTGTCACCTCTTTTTCCATCCCCGACGAATCGACTCCTGCCACCGACGATCAAGACCCCATCGAGCAGTCAATCACCCCCCTCCAATGCGAACACTGCGAATACAAGTCATTCGACAAGCTCTGCTTCAAGGTCCACGCGGCCAGACATGACAAAACCATCACCGTGTTGAACTGCAAGCACTGCGGTGCCAAATTCATCGACGAGGCGGTATTCGCCCGTCATAGTCGGTCCCTCCACTCGGAGTTGTTCAGCTGCACGGACTGCGAGTTTCAGTCCCGCTGTAAGATCCGGCTGACTCGGCATCGGCTCATCCACGATCCTGACGCCCGGCAAGCCATTATCCGCTGCCCGCATTGTCGTTACGTGTTTCTCACGCAGAAGGCCTTGGCGCGGCACGTGGCCAAGCACAAGAAGTTCAGTTGTGACGAGTGTGAGTTCACCACGCTGAAAAAAAAGGAGTTAAAAGAGCATGTGTGTGAGGAGGTCAAGCGGGAGGCGGTCGGACCAGAGGGTGGCCGGTCGGAGACGCAGACTAAGAGGCAGAAACGTGTGATTAGGTGGGTTGATGAGTGGCCATTGGCTGGATTTTCAATGTCATCTGGAAAACTATTAAAAAAATCACTGTTTGAGAGATTGGTTATTGTCATGATCAATTAGATTTCGGAATAGTTTTTCGAACTACTGCGTGGATTTTTAATTCGTTCGTCACTCCCAGGTTTGACCTGGGTTTTATCGTTTATTTAATTGCTATACTGTTTCTTGCCAAAGAAACGTAAGGGTAAGCTTATTAGATCGTCTAGGTGTTCATCAAATCAGAATAAAATATAACTCGTTTTTTATTTTTTATTCGTAGGAGTATTTTTTTCTATCAAGTAAACAATCCTATCAGTATACGACGTCTAGGACTGAAAATCTAAATCTTCACAGACATGAACCTAAACATCCAAATTCTAAAAAATAACAATTCTGTATCCCCTTGAATTCACAGGTGCAACCACTGCGACTTCAAGACCCTGTACCAGCTAACCATGAGCCTGCACGCCGCCAAACACGACCCCACCATCACCCTCCACAAATGCGAACATTGCTCCCGCAAATTCCTCACGGAAACCAAACGCGACAACCACTCCAAGATTCAACACTCCAAAGTCTACGACTGCCGGCACTGCTCCTACACCACGCGCATCAAAGACCGTTTCAACCACCACCACCTGTCTCACGACGCCGAGCTGAAAGCCACCCGGCTGCGCTGCGACCTTTGCCGCATCCCCTTCCTCACGCAGGAGGCCTTAGACCAGCACAAGGTCAATCATCCCACCTACAAGTGTACGTTGTGCGAGTTCGTGACGGAGAAGCGAGCAAGATTGGGCCAGCATCGCAGCACCGTGCACAGCGTTTTTACGCGTTCGGATGAGAAGTTGCCGGTGTATCAGTGCGAGCAGTGCAAGTTTTCGAGCACCAAGAAGTCGCAGCTTAATTATCACATTTTGGCCGTGCATACAGGTTAGACACTCTTTCCAGAAACCGTCGATTTCAATTTTTACAACTGACCTTTCTCCTTGTAGAAACGTGCTCGATTCAGCGTCGTGTTTAGACAAAACTAGGAAAATGGGAGGGCCAAAAATTCTTTCCAGAAACCGTCGATTTTAATTGCTGCAACTGACCTTTCTCCTTGCAGAGTGGTGCTCGATTCAGCGTCGTGTTTAGACCAAACTAGAAAGATGGAGAGACAAAATTACATGTATTTTACAGTGTCATGCCATATTAATTGGGCCAAGATTTTTCAAAAGGAAATGTGTTTACTTTTACAGTAATTATCTACGGTTTGGATACGAATTTTTCAAATCGGTTTTTTGCATGAACATGTAATTAACAACAATATCCATTTGCCAATAAATGTTATTGCGAACGTTCTAAATTAAAAAAAATTAAGCCTTAGCTTGTTTGGTGTTTTATTTTGGAAATACTACCAGTAGTTGTTCAGTTTGAAACGAACTTTTTTAATTCAGAATGTTTGCAATAAAATATACTATCAAGTGGATATTGCTGTTAGTTAAATGTTCTACAACGTACAAAAAAAACAGAATTAAAAAATTCGTATCCAAACCATAGATAATTACTGTCATACTTCCATTTGAAAAATCTTGGCACAGTTAATTTGGCATGGCACTGTATTTTTATAACAATTAATTCCTAGATGTGAGCAGAAAATCGTTGATTCCGTGTTGAAATTCAGTCACTAAATCGTAAACGCCTCTATGACATCAATTATAATATTAGCCACGACTTGTCCTTTCCAGATGCCAAACCCTACAGCTGTCCGATGGAAGGCTGCAAATACCGAACTGGCCGCAAACCAGAAGTCAACCGCCACATCAAGACCCACCACTTGGACATCAAGCCGTACGCCTGCGAGATCTGTGGCTACCGAAACAGCTCGCAGGCCGCGCTCAAGTTACACGTGGACTCGCACTCGGGACTCAAACTGTTCAAGTGTCACGTATGCAGTTTGGCGTTGGCTACCAAGCGGGGACTGACGAACCACGTTAAGCTGCACTCGGAGGAGGCGAGGTCGTTCGTCTGTCATCATTGCGGACGGGGCTTCAATCGAGCTACTCATCTGCGGGTGCATCTTAAGAACGTGCACAAGGATCCGGAGTACTGCGAGTCGCCGATTCCGGCCGATGGTAGTTAATCGTCGGAAACTGACCACCTATCGGCGAAACGAAGAAGTAAAATGATTACGTGTCATCCCAATATATTTTATAGTTTCGTTTCGCTCAGCTATTGACTCATTGTTCCATTGACTCAGCTATATGACGTTAACAGTGTTGGGTAGGAACGGGCACAAGGAACGTCTCGTTTCCAAGGAATTCGTTCCTTTTCCTGACAAACGTTGGAAGTTCTAAGTTCCTATTTCTAGAAAGAAACATTAGAACGTCCTGTTATTTTTTTTTAGGAACGTACAAGGATTTATGACGTTCTATTAGTTACACAAATGCAAATGGCGACACGCTCGATTATAATTATTTGTTTCTATGGCTAAAAAGGCTTAAACCTTTCGAAATTTGTCTGGGAATATGGTAACAGTTATTTGTTATTCGATTAGTTCGAAAATTGTGTTAAAAAATTAAATGATTGCCGCTCCGAACTCAATTTTTGTTTGAAGAAACGAGGAACGTCCTCGGTCCTTTATGGAGGAACGAAGAACGGGAACGAGTTCCTTTTCAAAACGAAAACACTGAACGTTAACAGCACAAATATATGTTTAATGTTTAGTGAACACCTATTCATATAATCTAATATGAAAAATGATAACATCCTTCACTGTTTGTGACTGGGGAACAGAGTTAAAATGCGAGTTCTGATCAGTCGGGAAACTGGTTGATCCACCATCACCATGGGTAGACTTTTTGGGATATATTTCCTAATTTGTCTCAACACATTTATATGGCATTTTTATCTGCTAATGATACGTTATGCTGCTATATTCATTTTATTATTTGCTGTCGAGTCCTATTATCATAACATTCGAACTGTGTTGGGTTTAACACAAAATCCTTTCCTATGTATGACGGAGCTTTACTTTGCAAATAAAATGGAGACTCAAACGGACTTGAATTTTCTGTTTTTACTACTTGTTTCGTCTATTGGTCACACCCTAAACTTTCACATCCCCGTTCCCCGGAATCGATCGTAAAATTCCTCGTAATTTTTAAAGTGGACACAATCGGTTGTCTACGTGCGTCAATTTTTACTGGAAACTGACTTTAAAGGAGTAACGCCGACACAGTCTGATGACAAACTGCGGCACCCCAAATGTGCGAAACTACGGTTGCATCATAAATATGATAAGAACACATTTGTTCGCACTCACACTGTTTGCTTTGGTGGGCCACTATTAGCAGCAAAATAGAAAGTGAGTTGGCATTCCTGTAGAATCGAGCAGTAAAATATAGGCAAATAAAAAACTGTATGTTTCCATGGGGTGATAATTATTTCTGACATATTGATTTTGCCATGAAATCGCGCCTGTATAAGTACTAAGTCAGTTAGGATGTATATTTCCGGACGTGATGATTCCGGAACTATGGCTTGACTTTCGTTATAGTTAGGAACGGTCAAGGTCTATAAATGTCAGGGCCACGCATTAGGCATGTTCAAAATTTGATATAAGTTTGATAAGACGGCAGCGAAAATTGGGAGTGTAAATGATTGCCTCACTACAGATCTGTAGTCAACCCCATTGATCTAAGATTAGCAGATGGTTGTTGCAATTTAATAACTGGGGAGCAATATTCAAGTGTCATTTGAAATCGCGGATTGCTCTGGTGACAATATATATTATTTATTAATTATAATTTGAAATCTGAAAGTTAACGTGGCAATTTTACCGGATCCATGAATCAAGAAGGGTATTGCTAAATAATTTCGCTGAAGGTATGTACATGGTCTTGACCCAAATTTATCGTGAAAAAATTAACCACGAAATTATCCGAATGTCAAAGACGGGGCCGGACGAAAGACTGACTGAATTTTCCCTAATAATAAATTATAATTCGACAATTCGATGAAATTAAATTATTCACCAGTAACCGTGGCAACCCATCTGCTGAGAATACCAGCACAACTACGAAATAATTAAATGAAAAATACTGATTAAAACTTTAAAAAATCCGATAGTTAAGACACTTTTAATCAGTCAGTTACAAAATATTTCTTTTGTAACTGACAGATGAAAAGTGTCTACTAGGGAACTTTATTTTACTAATTTCATTTATTTTAATCAGGATTTTCATTTAATTATATTTAATATTTTAGTACATCTGTCTTTGCGTGTAGTTTCTACACCATGATTTGACGAAATAATTCTTGTCGATAAATTTATATCTTTTGTCTAGCGGCTAATAAAATATACAAATTTGTCATACCTTCATTTCATTTCATTTCTGTTTTCAGTCCAGTTAAGAAGCTCACCACCACCAACATGACCGACTCGCAGAAAGACCGTGCCGCCGCCATGGACTCCATGGCCGAGGAACTGGAAGCCTACCTCCAACGTCTCAAGGACTTGACCGTCACCTTCCAAGAATTGTTCGCTGAGCAATGCGAGAAGAGCGACCTGCTCAAGACCGGCACCGAGACCATCCACAAGGTGCTGAACAGCGCCCAGGACTACATCGACGTAGTGGAGGAGCACGGCGACTGCCTGTCGGACCTGGCCAACCTGGTACCGGCCCTCAACTTCCTGGCCATCGTGCCGGTGCTGCTGACCGGTATCAAGTACGTAGCCATGGCCTGGGACATGCTGGAAGCGGATAAGGGCAAGCGCAAGTCCGCTCAGGTCAAGATTAAGCACTCGATTGATCGGCTGCAGACGCGGTTCGAGATCATCGAGAAGTGGGTGGATGAGCTGGGATCCATGGTGGGCGTCATGAAGGTGCTGCATCACGAACGCGCCAATAGGGAGCTGGATAACCTCATCATTCTCTTTGATGAGAAACTGCGGCTTATTAAATCGGATGTGGACGAGTGTAACAGGCAACTGCAGGGGGCTAAAGCCACCATCGACGAGGAGATTAAGAAACTTAACAGTAAGTGGTGGTCGTGGTTTCGATTCTGTCTGGGCATTTTATTTTTTTTTTTTTAAATCACCGAAGTGTCTAGTGCACTACAGGATTACTGCACCTTCATGTCTCTATGGAGATGTGCGAGGGGCAGGGAAGGAACGGGATAGGGAAGAGATGGGGAATGGCAGCTGGAACAGGTAGGCTGCAGGATCCACCCCTAAGCTATGGACTCCCTAATGGAAGCTCAGGGGTGACGCCAGTACCTCAGGCTAACGAATAAACGAAAGCCTGCGCCGGGAATC